>JAJHIY020000708.1:865000-962500 GCA_022114975.2 Lampris megalopsis
GCATGACAGATTAACAGAAAGCCTGATAGATTAACAGAAAGCATGACAGATTAACAGAAAGCATGACAGATTAACAGAAAGCCTGACAGATTAACAGAAAGCATGACAGATTAACAGAAAGCATGACAGATTAACAGAAAGCATGACAGATTAACAGAAAACCTGACAGATTAACAGAAAGCCTGACAGATTAACAGAAAGCCTGACAGATTAACAGAAAACCTGACAGATTAACAGAAAGCCTGACAGATTAACAGAAAGCATGACAGATTAACAGAATGACAGATTAACAGAAAGCATGACAGATTAACAGAAAGCCTGACAGATTAACAGAAAGCCTGACAGATTAACAGAAAGCCTGACAGATTAACAGAATGCATGACAGATTAACAGAAAGCATGACAGATTAACAGAATGCATGACAGATTAACAGAAAGCATGACAGATTAACAGAAAACCTGACAGATTAACAGAAAGCATGCCAGATTAACAGAAAGCATGACAGATTAACAGAAAGCATGACAGATTAACAGAAAACCTGACAGATTAACAGAAAACCTGACAGATTAACAGAAAGCCTGACAGATTAACAGAAAGCATGACAGATTAACAGAAAGCATGACAGATTAACAGAAAACCTGACAGATTAACAGAAAGCATGACAGATTAACAGAAAGCATGACAGATTAACAGAAAGCCTGACAGATTAACAGAAAACCTGACAGATTAACAGAAAGCATGACAGATTAACAGAAAGCCTGACAGATTAACAGAAAACCTGACAGATTAACAGAAAGCATGACAGATTAACAGAAAACCTGACAGATTAACAGAAAACCTGACAGATTAACAGAAAACCTGACAGATTAACAGAAAGCCTGACAGATTAACAGAAAGCATGACAGATTAACAGAAAACCTGACAGATTAACAGAAAACCTGACAGATTAACAGAAAGCATGACAGATTAACAGAAAACCTGACAGATTAACAGAAAACCTGACAGATTAACAGAAAACCTGACAGATTAACAGAAAGCATGACAGATTAACAGAAAACCTGACAGATTAACAGAAAACCTGACAGATTAACAGAAAACCTGACAGATTAACAGAAAGCATGACAGATTAACAGAAAACCTGACAGATTAACAGAAAGCATGACAGATTAACAGAAAACCTGACAGATTAACAGAAAGCCTGACAGATTAACAGAAAGCCTGACAGATTAACAGAAAACCTGACAGATTAACAGAAAGCCTGACAGATTAACAGAAAACCTGACAGATTAACAGAAAGCATGACAGATTAACAGAAAGCATGACAGATTAACAGAAAACCTGACAGATTAACAGAAAGCATGACAGATTAACAGAAAGCCTGACAGATTAACAGAAAACCTGACAGATTAACAGAAAGCCTGACAGATTAACAGAAAGCCTGACAGATTAACAGAAAACCTGACAGATTAACAGAAAGCCTGACAGATTAACAGAAAGCATGACAGATTAACAGAATGACAGATTAACAGAAAACCTGACAGATTAACAGAAAACCTGACAGATTAACAGAAAACCTGACAGATTAACAGAAAGCATGACAGATTAACAGAAAGCCTGACAGATTAACAGAAAACCTGACAGATTAACAGAAAGCCTGACAGATTAACAGAACACCTGACAGATTAACAGAAAACATGACAGATTAACAGAAAGCCTGACAGATTAACAGAAAACCTGACAGATTAACAGAAAACCTGACAGATTAACAGAAAACCTGACAGATTAACAGAAAGCCTGACAGATTAACAGAAAACCTGACAGATTAACAGAAAGCATGACAGATTAACAGAAAGCATGACAGATTAACAGAAAGCCTGACAGATTAACAGAAAACCTGACAGATTAACAGAAAACCTGACAGATTAACAGAAAGCCTGACAGATTAACAGAAAGCCTGACAGATTAACAGAAAGCATGACAGATTAACAGAAAACCTGACAGATTAACAGAAAACCTGACAGATTAACAGAAAGCATGACAGATTAACAGAAAACCTGACAGATTAACAGAAAACCTGACAGATTAACAGAAAACCTGACAGATTAACAGAAAGCATGACAGATTAACAGAAAACCTGACAGATTAACAGAAAACCTGACAGATTAACAGAAAACCTGACAGATTAACAGAAAGCCTGACAGATTAACAGAAAACCTGACAGATTAACAGAAAGCATGACAGATTAACAGAAAACCTGACAGATTAACAGAAAACCTGACAGATTAACAGAAAACCTGACAGATTAACAGAAAGCATGACAGATTAACAGAAAACCTGACAGATTAACAGAAAGCATGACAGATTAACAGAAAACCTGACAGATTAACAGAAAGCCTGACAGATTAACAGAAAGCCTGACAGATTAACAGAAAACCTGACAGATTAACAGAAAGCCTGACAGATTAACAGAAAACCTGACAGATTAACAGAAAGCCTGACAGATTAACAGAAAGCCTGACAGATTAACAGAAAACCTGACAGATTAACAGAATGCATGACAGATTAACAGAAAGCCTGACAGATTAACAGAAAACCTGACAGATTAACAGAAAGCCTGACAGATTAACAGAAAGCCTGACAGATTAACAGAAAACCTGACAGATTAACAGAAAGCCTGACAGATTAACAGAAAGCATGACAGATTAACAGAATGACAGATTAACAGAAAGCCTGACAGATTAACAGAAAACCTGACAGATTAACAGAAAACCTGACAGATTAACAGAAAACCTGACAGATTAACAGAAAGCATGACAGATTAACAGAAAGCCTGACAGATTAACAGAAAACCTGACAGATTAACAGAAAGCCTGACAGATTAACAGAACACCTGACAGATTAACAGAAAGCCTGACAGATTAACAGAAAGCCTGACAGATTAACAGAAAACCTGACAGATTAACAGAAAACCTGACAGATTAACAGAAAGCCTGACAGATTAACAGAAAACCTGACAGATTAACAGAAAGCATGACAGATTAACAGAAAGCATGACAGATTAACAGAAAGCCTGACAGATTAACAGAAAGCCTGACAGATTAACAGAAAACCTGACAGATTAACAGAAAACCTGACAGATTAACAGAAAGCCTGACAGATTAACAGAAAGCCTGACAGATTAACAGAAAGCATGACAGATTAACAGAAAACCTGACAGATTAACAGAAAACCTGACAGATTAACAGAAAGCATGACAGATTAACAGAAAACCTGACAGATTAACAGAAAACCTGACAGATTAACAGAAAACCTGACAGATTAACAGAAAGCATGACAGATTAACAGAAAACCTGACAGATTAACAGAAAACCTGACAGATTAACAGAAAGCCTGACAGATTAACAGAAAACCTGACAGATTAACAGAAAGCATGACAGATTAACAGAAAACCTGACAGATTAACAGAAAACCTGACAGATTAACAGAAAGCCTGACAGATTAACAGAAAGCATGACAGATTAACAGAAAGCCTGACAGATTAACAGAAAACCTGACAGATTAACAGAAAGCATGACAGATTAACAGAAAACCTGACAGATTAACAGAAAGCCTGCCAGATTAACAGAATGCATGACAGATTAACAGAAAGCCTGACAGATTAACAGAAAACCTGACAGATTAACAGAAAACCTGACAGATTAACAGAAAGCCTGACAGATTAACAGAAAACCTGACAGATTAACAGAAAGCCTGACAGATTAACAGAAAACATGACAGATTAACAGAAAACCTGACAGATTAACAGAAAGCATGACAGATTAACAGAAAGCCTGACAGATTAACAGAAAACCTGACAGATTAACAGAAAGCCTGACAGATTAACAGAAAACCTGACAGATTAACAGAAAGCATGACAGATTAACAGAAAGCATGACAGATTAACAGAAAGCCTGACAGATTAACAGAAAACCTGACAGATTAACAGAAAGCCTGACAGATTAACAGAAAGCATGACAGATTAACAGAAAGCATGACAGATTAACAGAAAACCTGACAGATTAACAGAAAGCCTGACAGATTAACAGAAAACCTGACAGATTAACAGAAAGCATGACAGATTAACAGAAAGCCTGACAGATTAACAGAAAGCCTGACAGATTAACAGAAAGCATGACAGATTAACAGAAAACCTGACAGATTAACAGAAAGCATGACAGATTAACAGAAAGCCTGACAGATTAACAGAAAGCATGACAGATTAACAGAAAACCTGACAGATTAACAGAAAGCCTGACAGATTAACAGAAAGCATGACAGATTAACAGAAAACCTGACAGATTAACAGAAAACATGACAGATTAACAGAAAACCTGACAGATTAACAGAAAGCATGACAGATTAACAGAAAACCTGACAGATTAACAGAAAGCCTGACAGATTAACAGAAAACATGACAGATTAACAGAAAACCTGACAGATTAACAGAAAGCATGACAGATTAACAGAAAGCCTGACAGATTAACAGAAAACCTGACAGATTAACAGAAAGCCTGACAGATTAACAGAAAACCTGACAGATTAACAGAAAGCATGACAGATTAACAGAAAGCATGACAGATTAACAGAAAGCCTGACAGATTAACAGAAAACCTGACAGATTAACAGAAAGCCTGACAGATTAACAGAAAGCATGACAGATTAACAGAAAGCATGACAGATTAACAGAAAACCTGACAGATTAACAGAAAGCCTGACAGATTAACAGAAAACCTGACAGATTAACAGAAAGCATGACAGATTAACAGAAAGCCTGACAGATTAACAGAAAGCCTGACAGATTAACAGAAAGCATGACAGATTAACAGAAAACCTGACAGATTAACAGAAAGCATGACAGATTAACAGAAAGCCTGACAGATTAACAGAAAGCATGACAGATTAACAGAAAACCTGACAGATTAACAGAAAGCCTGACAGATTAACAGAATGCATGACAGATTAACAGAAAACCTGACAGATTAACAGAAAGCATGACAGATTAACAGAAAACCTGACAGATTAACAGAAAGCATGACAGATTAACAGAAAGCCTGACAGATTAACAGAAAACCTGACAGATTAACAGAAAGCATGACAGATTAACAGAAAACCTGACAGATTAACAGAAAACCTGACAGATTAACAGAATGCATGACAGATTAACAGAAAGCCTGACAGATTAACAGAAAACCTGACAGATTAACAGAAAACCTGACAGATTAACAGAAAGCCTGACAGATTAACAGAAAACCTGACAGATTAACAGAAAGCCTGACAGATTAACAGAAAACATGACAGATTAACAGAAAACCTGACAGATTAACAGAAAGCATGACAGATTAACAGAAAGCCTGACAGATTAACAGAAAACCTGACAGATTAACAGAAAGCCTGACAGATTAACAGAAAACCTGACAGATTAACAGAAAGCATGACAGATTAACAGAAAGCATGACAGATTAACAGAAAGCCTGACAGATTAACAGAAAACCTGACAGATTAACAGAAAGCCTGACAGATTAACAGAAAGCATGACAGATTAACAGAAAGCATGACAGATTAACAGAAAACCTGACAGATTAACAGAAAGCCTGACAGATTAACAGAAAACCTGACAGATTAACAGAAAGCATGACAGATTAACAGAAAGCCTGACAGATTAACAGAAAGCCTGACAGATTAACAGAAAGCATGACAGATTAACAGAAAACCTGACAGATTAACAGAAAGCATGACAGATTAACAGAAAGCCTGACAGATTAACAGAAAGCATGACAGATTAACAGAAAACCTGACAGATTAACAGAAAGCCTGACAGATTAACAGAAAGCATGACAGATTAACAGAAAACCTGACAGATTAACAGAAAACATGACAGATTAACAGAAAACCTGACAGATTAACAGAAAGCATGACAGATTAACAGAAAACCTGACAGATTAACAGAAAACCTGACAGATTAACAGAAAACCTGACAGATTAACAGAAAGCATGACAGATTAACAGAAAACCTGACAGATTAACAGAAAGCATGACAGATTAACAGAAAGCCTGACAGATTAACAGAAAGCCTGACAGATTAACAGAAAACCTGACAGATTAACAGAAAACCTGACAGATTAACAGAAAACCTGACAGATTAACAGAAAACCTGACAGATTAACAGAAAGCATGACAGATTAACAGAAAACCTGACAGATTAACAGAAAGCCTGACAGATTAACAGAAAGCCTGACAGATTAACAGAAAACCTGACAGATTAACAGAAAACCTGACAGATTAACAGAAAGCCTGACAGATTAACAGAAAACCTGACAGATTAACAGAAAGCATGACAGATTAACAGAAAACCTGACAGATTAACAGAAAACCTGACAGATTAACAGAAAACCTGACAGATTAACAGAAAACCTGACAGATTAACAGAAAGCATGACAGATTAACAGAAAACCTGACAGATTAACAGAAAGCATGACAGATTAACAGAAAGCATGACAGATTAACAGAAAGCATGACAGATTAACAGAAAGCATGACAGATTAACAGAAAACCTGACAGATTAACAGAAAACCTGACAGATTAACAGAAAGCATGACAGATTAACAGAAAACCTGACAGATTAACAGAAAGCCTGACAGATTAACAGAAAACCTGACAGATTAACAGAAAATTTGACAGATTAACAGAAAACCTTCTCTATCACTTTTCAAATTTTAATTCCATTGTGCATTATTGGCATTAAAAGTGAAAGATGTTTTTTAAGAGTTGTTGTCTATCTGTCTGTCTGCCTGTCTATCATTCTAGTATCTATCTTTCTATCTGTCTGCCTGTCTATCATTCTATCTATCTTTCTATCTGTCTGTGTATCTGTCTGTCTAATGTCTCTGTAGAGATACAAGTGAAGATGCTGACAGTTTGGGTGATGCTAGCAGTCAACCAGATACTGTGTCCATTGCCTCACGCACTTCCCAGAACACAGCAGACAGTGACAAGGTAACACACACACACACACACACACACACACACACACACACACACACACACACACACACACACACACACACACACACACACACACACACTTTCTATCCTTGGGTGAGTTGGTTTTTCTGTGTGTGTGTGGGTGGGTGGGTGTGTAAGTAAATGTTTTAACCAGAGGTGTGTCCTGCAGTCCTATGATCTCATCACTGTTGCAGCTGTGTGTGTGTGTGTGTGTGTGTGTGTGTGTGTGTGTGTGTGTGTGTGTGTGTGTGTGTGTGTGTGTGTGTGTAACAGGGTGTAGGCATTTGTGTGTGCATGTTTTTTCTATCAGTGTATGTAGGGAGCTGTGTGTCTATGGAGCAGGGCGTGTGTATGTGGTTGTTTGTGTTAGTGTGTGTGTGTGTGTGTGTGTGTGTGTGTGTGTGTGTGTGTGTGCGTGCGTGCGTGTGTGCGTGCGTGTGTGTGTACATGGAGCAGTTTGTGTATGTGTGTGTAGATGGAGCAGGCTGTGTGCGTGTGTGTGTACATGGAGCAGTGTGTGTGTGTGTGTGTTTGTACATGGAGAAGGGTGTGTGTGTGTGTTTGTTTGTACATGAAGCAGTGTGTGTGTGTGTGTGTGTGTACATGGAGCAGGGTGTGTGCGTGTGTGTGTACATGGAGCAGTGTGTGTGTGTGTTTGTTTGTACATGGAGCAATGTGCGTGTGTGTGTGTGTACATGGAGTAGGGTGTGTGCGTGTGTGTGTGTGTGTGTGTGTGTACATGGATCAGGGTGTGTGCGTGCGTGTGTGTGTGTACATGGAGCAGGGTGTGTGTGTGTGTGTGTGTGTGTGTGTGTTTGTTTGTACATGGAGCAGTGTGCATGTGTGTGTGTGTACATGGAGTAGGGTGTGTGTGTGTGTGTGTGTGTACATGGAGCAGGGTGTGTGTGTGTGTACATGGAGCAGGGTGTGTGTGTGCGTGTGTGTGTGTGTACATGGAGCAGGGTGTGTGTGTGTGTGTGTGTACATGGAGCAGGGTGTGTGCGTGTGTGTGTGTGTGTGTGTGTGTGTGTGTACATGGAGCAGGGTGTGTGTGTGTGTGGGTGTGTGGGTGTGTACATGGAGCAGGGTGTGTGTGTGTGTGTGTGTGTGTGTGTGTATGTACATGGAGCAGGGTGTGTGTGTGTGTGTGTGTGTATGTACATGGAGCAGGGTGTGTGTGTGTGTGTGTGTGTGTGTGTGTGTGTGTGTGTGTGTGTGTGTGTACGTGGAGCAGGGTGTGTGTGTGTGCATGGAGCAGGGTGTGTGTGTGTGTACATGGAGCAGGGTGTGTGCGTGTGTGTGTGTGCGTGTGTGTGTGTACATGGAGCAGGGTGTGTGTGTGTGTGTGTGTGTGTGTGTGTGTGTGTGTGTGTGTGTGTGTACATGGAGCAGGGTGTGCGTGTGTGTGTGTGTACATGGAGCAGGGTGTGTGTGTGTGTGTGTGTGTGTGTGTGTGTACATGGAGCAGGGTGTGTGTGTGTGTGTGTGTGTACATGGAGCAGGGTGTGTGTGTGTACATGGAGCAGGGTGTGTGTGTGTGTGTGTGTGTGTGTGTACATGGAGCAGGTGTGTGTGTGTGTGTGTGTGTGTACATGGAGCAGGGTGTGTGTGTGTGTGTGTGTGTGTGTGTGTGTGTGTGTGTGTGTGTACATGGAGCTGTGTGTGTGTGTGTGTGTGTGTGTACATGGAGCAGGGTGTGTCTTTTGATTTGTCGACTTTTGCAGAATTGTGCTGCAGTCGTGTTCCTGCTCAGATAAAGGTAGGTGTCCTCTATCTTCAGCCTGACCTTTAACCTGTGAGTGTGTGTCATGTGCTGCTGGGATCGTGTCATGTGGGGATTTATTCCAGTGTGTTCTTTGGCGTGTCTTAGTGTAGATCTCTCTGAATGGCAAACTCACATAGACCACTACAAAGAACATGTACCAGCTTGGACATACTAGCAGCAGTACTAGTAGCAATGGTGATAATAGACATTGTAGTAGTACAAGTCACTGTAGTAGTAGTAGCAGCAGTAGTAGTAGTACTTGTAGCAGTGGTGGTAATAGACTTTGTAGTAGTACAAGTCACTGTAGTAGTAGTAGTAGTGGTAGTATTAGTAGTAGTAGTAATAGCAATAGTAGTAGCAGTAGTGGTATAGGAGGTAGTAGTAGTCGTTGTCATGGTAGTAGTAGTAGAAGTAGTAGTAGTGGTGGTGGCAGTAGTAGTAGCAGTAGTATTAGTGGATTAGTGGTGGTAGTAGTAGCAGTAGTGGCCTTAGAAGTGGTGGTGGTGATAGTAGTAGTAGCGGTAGTATTATTGGTGGTAGCAGTAGTAGTAGCGGTAGTATTAGTGGTGGTTTGCAGTTTTAATAGCATTGTGTGAGTTTTGATAGTTTTACATAAGTGACCAGTTTCTGGGCAATAGGCCTCTTTTCAGTGTACCTCTTTGGCCAATTGGGTGTTAAGTGGCCTGGGTGTGGCCTGCACTCATGGCAGCCAATTAGCAATCAGTGTTCTTTAAATCACTGCTGCTACTTGGAAGCGTCAGGCAAACAAGCCAAGGGCAAACAGGTCTAGGTTGAACGAAGGCTAGAGTGAACAAAGGCAAGCGCAACTTTTTCAAGCCAAGACTTCGTCAAGCACGGACTGCTCTTTTTAGATCCTGTCAGTCATCTGTATTTTGTGGACCTAGTATAGACTATGTGTTTCCTTCACATTCCTGTCCTTTCCTCTTCCCGGGGCTGGCATAGACGTTGGGTCACTCCTAGGTGATGTGACCCTACCAATCTCCTCTATCCCACTCTCTCCACTCACGTTGAGCAAGTGGTGACGGGAGGGCTCTGGAATTGCCAGTCTGCGGTGCTGAAAGCTGAGTTTATCTCAGGCTAGGCATCCTTGCTCTCCCTCAACTTCCTTGCTCTAACTGAGACCTGGATCATGCCAGAAAACACTACCACACCCGCAGCTCTGTCTGATGTGTACTCTTTTTCTCACACTCCCAGAGCTGGGAGGTGGGGTGGTGGTACTGGCCTGCTCATCTCCCTGAAATGGAAATACTCTCTTGTTTCCATTCCACAATTTTCTCCGCCCTCTTTTGAATTTCATGCTGTTACTGTCTCTTATCCAGTCAAACTCACCATCGTGGTTGTGTACCGCCCACCACACCCCCTTGGTGAGTTTCTGGAGGAGCTTGACACACTTGTCTCGCACTTCCCTGTTGATGACTCTGCACTTATCCTTCTCGGTTACTTCTACATCCACACTAACAAGCTAGATCCTCTTCTCTCTTTCCTCTCCTTCTTTGACCTTCGCCTCTCAGCCTCTCCTCCTACCCACAAGGCCGGCAACCAGCTGGACCTTATCTTTACTAGACACTGTCCTATTTCCAATCTCTCTGTTACTCCCCTCCAGCTCTCTGACCACTATTTCATGTCCTACTCTCTCTCCCTCTCTTCACCCCCCCTCAGCCGCTTTCCCTACCCACATGGTTTCCACCTGTAGACACCTTCGCTCTCTCTCTGCCACTGATCTTTCTTTCTCTGTTACCTCTATCCTCCCTACACCTGAATCTTTCTCTCTCCTACCCCCTGACACTGCTACTGATCTTCTTCTCTCTACCCTCTGCTCTTCTCTGGACAATCTCTGTCCCCTCACCTCCAGGCCTGCACGCCCAACTCCACCTGCCCCTTGGCTGACCGACTCAGTACGTACTGACAGACGGAGCCTAAAAGTGGCAGAGCGCAAATGGAGAAAAGGCAAACTCCCAGAGGACCTTCTCAACTTCCAATCTCTTCTTTCCACTTTCTCCTCCTCCCTTTCTGCTGCTAAGGCTGCCTTCTATTCCTCTAAAATCCTATTCTCTGCCTCTAATCCTAAGAAACTCTTTGAAACCTTCTCTACACTTCTTCAACCCCCACCTCCTCCTCCTACTTCCTCCCTTCTCCCTGGTGACTTCGCCAACTTCTTTGACAAGAAGGTAAACAACATAAGATCCTCCTTTTCTCACCACCTGGTTAGTGCTGCTTGCACTATCCCACCTCTGCACCCTCCTTCACCTCTCCACGTCCCACCCTATCCCACCTTGCTCCCCTCTCCCCCGACGAGGTCCTAAACCTCATCACATCCAGTCACCCCACCACATGCTCTCTTGACCCGGTCCCCTCCCCTCTTCTTCAGTCTATAGCACCTGAACTCCTTCTCTTTCTAACCCACCTCATCAACACCTCCCTCCAGGCAGGATGCTTTCCATCTGCCTTCAAGACTGCTAGAGTCACACCCCTTCTCAAGAAACCATCACTTAACCCCTCTGATGTCAAAAACTACAGACTGGTTTCCCTTCTACCCTTTCTATCCAAAACTTTCGAACGTGCTGCTTAACCAACTTTCTTTGTACCTCCACCAGAATAACCTCCTGGACCCCAACCAGTCTGGGTTCAGGGTGGGTCACTCGACAGAGACGGCCCTCCTTGCAGTGACAGAATTGCTGCACTCTGCAAGAGCAAACTCTCTCTCCTCTGTCCTGATACTCCTGGACCTGTCAGCTGCGTTCGACACAGTGAACCACCAGATCCTCCTCTCTACCCTCAAGGGGCTGGGTGTCACAGGCTCTGCACTCTCAATGTTTGCAACCTACCTGACGGGTCGCTCCTACCAAGTGACATGGAGGGGATCTGTGTCGGAGCCTCACAGACTGATTACAGGCATTCCACAGGGTGCGGTTCTGGGTCCTCTCCTTTTCTCTGTACACGACATCCCTGGGTTCTGTTATTCGCTTGCATGACTTCTCTTACCATTGTTATGCCGATGACACCCAGCTGATCTTGTCCTTTCCTCCCTCTGACACACAAGTAGAGACACGCATTGCTACGTGCTTGACTGACATCTCGGAGTGGATGGCGACACACCACCTGAAGCTCAATCTGGACAAGACAGAGCTGATGTTCCTCCCGGGGAAAGGTTGCCCGCACCGAGACCTGGCCATCACCACTGACAAAACCATGGTGACGCCAGCTCGGACTGTGAGGAATCTGGGTGTGATCCTGGACGACCAACTGTCGTTTGCTGCAAACGTTGCATCGGTTGCTCGCTCCTGCAGATTTCTCCTCTATAACATCAGGAGGATTCGCCCATTCCTCACCGACGAGACGGCACAGGTGCTCATCCAGGCTCTGGTGATCTCCCGGCTGCACTACGGCAATTCCCTCATTGCTGGTGCCCCGGAGTCGGCCATCAGACCTCTGGAGCTTTTTCAGAAACCTGCAGCTCGTCTGGTGTTCAACTGCCCTAAGTTCTCCGACACAACTCCCCTTCTCATGTCCCTACACTGGCTCCCAGTAGCTACTTGCATCCAGTTTAAGACTCTGGTGCTAGCCTACAGGGTAGTGAAAGGAACAGCTCCTTCCTATCTCCAGGCCATGGTCAAGCCATACACCCCCACCCGACCACTTCGCTCTGCTGCCTCGGGACGCCTGGTTGCCCCATCACTCAGAGGCCCCTGCTGCCGATCAACCCGGTCATGGCTCTTTTCTGTCCTGGCCCCACAGTGGTGGAATGTCTCCCCACTGATGTCAGGACAGCGGAGTCGCTGCCCATCTTTCGGCGCAGGTTGAAAACTCACCTCTTCAAGAATTACTACCCTGTTACTTGTTCTTAGCACTTATTATATTCATTCATTTAAAAAATAAAATCTCTTTCTTGCGCCTTTAGTTTAGCACTGGTTTTGCTCTTAGATGCTTGTTTAGATGCACTTGTGACCTCTGATGACTAGTAGTTCTCCTGATTTCCTACGTTAAATGATGCTCTTATTGTAAGTCGCTTTGGATAAAAGCGTCGGCTAAATGACTGTAATGTAATGTAAAAAATGTAATGTTGGTGGCAGTAGTGGTGGTAGTAGTAGCAGTAGTAGTAGTGGTGGTAGTAGTAGTATTAGTGGTGGTGGTAGTAGTGGTAGTAGTAGCCGTAGTAGTAGTGGCGGTAGTAGTAGTGGTGGTAGTAGCAGTAGTGGTGGTGGTGTTATTAGCAGTAATGATAGTCATAGCCCGGTCTTTATCATTATGAGTTTATTATACTTCCTCCTGTCTTCTCAGTCAGTCTGCTTGTGACGATGCTTCTTAAGTGATGTGCAGGGTTGCTGCAGCAGTGCAGGGTTGTGGCGGCAGTGCAGGGCTGTGGCCGTGGTGCAGGGTTATGGCGGTGGTGCAAGGTTATAGCGGTGATGTAGGGTTATGGCAGGTATGTGGTGGCGGTGCAGGTTTGTGGCAGCGGTGCAGGGTTATAGGGTTATAGTGGCAGTGCAGGGTTGTGGCAGGTATGGGGAGGCGGTGCAGTTTTGTGGTGGCAGTGCAGGTTAGTGGCAGCGGTGCAGGGTTATAGCGGCGGTGCAGGGTTGTGGCAGGTATGGGGAGGCGGTGCAGTTTTGTGGTGGCAGTGCAGGTTAGTGGCAGCGGTGCAGGGTTGTGGTAGTGGTGCAGGGTTATAGGGTTATAGCGGCGGTGCAGGGTTATGGCAGGTATGGGGAGGCGGTGCAGTTTTGTGGTGGCAGTGCAGGTTAGTGGCAGCGGTGTAGGGTTGTGGCGGTGGTGCAGGGTTATAGGGTTATAGCGGCGGTGCAGGGTTGTGACAGGTATGTAGTGGCGGTGCAGTTTTGTGGTGGCAGTGCAGGTTATTGGCAGCGGTGCAGGATTGTGGCGGTGGTGCAGGGTTATAGGGTTATAGCGGCGGTGCAGGGTTGTGACAGGTATGTAGTGGCGGTGCAGGTTTGCGGTGGCAGTGCAGGTTTGTGGTGGTGGTGCAGGGTTGTGGCAGGGTTGTGGTGGTGGTAAAAGTTTGTGGTGGTGGTGCAGGGTATTATACACTGCTCAAAAAAATAAAGGGAACACATAAGCAATGCAATGTAGCTCCAAGTCAATCACACTTTTGAGATATCAACCTGTCCAGTTAGGAAGCAACACTGATTTGTGAATCAATTTCACCTGTTGGTAAATTGTCTAATTTCCACCAGGTGGAAATTAGACAATTTGCAAGACAACCCCTATAAAAGGAATGGATTTGCAGGTGGTGGCCACAGACCATTTGCCTGTCCTCATCTTTTCTGGCCGATCTTTGGTTAGTTTTTCATTTTGCTAGTGCCCTCACCACTAGAGGTGGCATGAGGCGGTATCTGCAACCTACAGAAGTTGCTCAGGTAGTGCAGCTCATCCAGGATGGCACATCAATGCGTGCTGTGGCAAGAAGATTTGATGTGTCTCCCAGCACAGTGTCCAGAGCATGGAGGAGGTACCAGGAGACAGGCCAGTACACCAGGAGACGTGGAGGGGGCCGCAGGAGGACAACAACCCCGCAGCAGGACCGCTATCTGGTCCTTTGTGCAAGGAGGAACAGGAGGAGCACTGCCGGAGCCCTACAAAACTACCTTCAACAGGCCACTAATGTGCAGGTTTCTGCTCAAACAGTGAGAAACAGAATGCATGAGGATGGTATGAGGACCCGACGTCCACAATTGGGGCCTGTGCTCACAGCCCAACACCGTGCAGCCCGATTGACCTTTGCCAGAGAACATCTTGGTTGGCAGATTCGCCATTGGCGCCCTGTGCTCTTCACAGATGAGAGCAGGTTCACACTGAACACATGTGACAGACGTGAGAGAGTCTGGAGACGCTGTGGAGAACGTTCTGCTGCCTGCAACATCCTCCAGCATGACCGGTTTGGCGGTGGGTCAGTGATGGTCTGGGGAGGCATATCCTTGGAGGGCCGCACAGACCTCTACGTGCTAGCCAGAGGTACCATGACTGCCATTAGGTACCGGGATGAGATCCTCAGACCCATTGTCAGACCATATGCTGGTGCAGTGGGCCCTGGGTTCCTGCTCATGCATGACAATGCTCGTCCTCATGTGGCCAGAGTGTGTCAGCAGTTCCTGTATGTCGAGGGCATTGATGCTATGGACTGGCCTGCACGTTCCCAGACCTGAATCCAATCGAGCACCTCTGGGACATCATGTCTCGTACTATCCGCCAACGCGATGTCGCACCACAGACTGTCCAGGAGTTGACCGATGCCCTGATCCAGGTCTGGGAGGAGATCCCTCAGGAGACCATCCGTCGTCTCATCAGGAGCATGCCCAGACGTTGTAGGGAGTGCATACAGGCACGTGGAGGCCACACACACTACTGAGCCTCATTTTGAATCGTCTTGAAGAATTTCCACAGAAGTTGGATCAGCCTATGTTCTCATTTTCCACTTTGATTTTGAGTATGATTCTGAATCCAGACCTTAATGGGCTAATGATTTTGATTTCCATTGATCATTCTTAGGTTATTTTGCTCTAAACACATTCCTCTGTCTAATAAATAAAGATTTTCAGCTGAAATATTTCATTCATCGAGGTCTATATTGTGCTTTTTGGTGTTCCCTTTATTTTTTTGAGCAGTGTATTTACTCCTGTCTTCTTGGTCAGTCTGCTGCTAACAATGCTTCTTAGGTGGTGGTGCAGGGTTGTGGCAGTGGTGCAGCGTTGTGGTGGTGGTATAGGGTTGTGGTTTAGCTCTGCTGCTGAACACAATTTAAACCAAAGCTGATTTGAACTCTTGTCAGTCCGTTGTTGAAACCTGCTGCTTTCCTGGCATGTGTGCCGCCGTGTCAGTCCGTTTGAAATGTAGAGCTGAGTCATGTGATCAGGTGCTCGATCCTTCTAAACTGGCTCGGCTTTCACTTGGGTGGACTTCTTCTAAGCTGGCTCGGCTGTCACCTGGGTGGACTTCTGAGCTGGCTCGGCTGTCACCTGGGTGGACTTCTGAGCTGGCTTGGCTGTCACCTGGGTGGACTCTGTAAACCGTGACGTTGACCCCCATCCAGCTGACGTCAGCATTTAAAACAGCAGCCTCCCTCCACTACACCTGAGCCTGTCTTCCAAACAACAACGCCCCCCCACCCTGCTGTGTGTGTGTGTGTCTGTGTGTGTGTCTGTGTTTTCCTCTCTCTGCAAGCAGTCACCCATATGGCTTTGTCAACTATTAGTCAACCACACACACACACACACACACACACGTGTTCATCACAGTTTCATCACGTCTTCATCACATCATCATGTCTTTGCTACGTCTTCATCACTTCATCATGTCTTCACCTCATCTTCATCACAGCTTCATTTAGTCTTCATCTCGTCTTCATCAGGTCTTCATCAAGACTTCATGTTTTCATCACATATTCATCTCATCTTCATTGTCTTCATCATATCTTTGTCTTCATCGTGTCTTCAACACATCTTCATCACATAATCAGAGCGTCTTCATCATGTCTTCAACACATCTTCATCACATAGTCATAGCGTCTTCATCATGTCTTCAACACATCTTCATCACTTAGTCATAGCGTCTTCATGTCTTCAACACATCTTCATCACGTCTTCATCACAATCATAGCGTCTTCATCGTTTCTTCAACACATCTTCATCACATAATCATAGCGTCTTCATCGTGTCCTCAACACATGTTCATCACAATCATAGCGTCTTCATTGTGTCTTCAACACATCTTCATCACATAATCATAGCGTCTTCATCGTGTCTTCAACACATCTTCATCAGATAATCATAGCGTCTTCATCATGCCATCATTGCATCCTCATCTTGTCTTCAGCTCATCTTAATGAAGTCTTCATCGTGTCTTCTCTTGGTTCTTGCTTCATGTGTGGATGTGTGTGTGTATCAGACAGTGTGTGTGAGTTGTGTGTATCAGACAGTGTGTGTGTGAGTTGTGTGTATCAGACTGTGTGTGTGTATCAGACAGTGTGTGTGTGAGTTGTGTGTATCAGACAGTGTGTGAGTTGTGTGTATCAGACAGTGTGTGTGTGTATATATCAGACAGTGGGTGTGTGTGTATCACACTGTGTACGTGTGTGTATCAGACTGTGTGTGTGAGAGCTGTGTATCAGACAGTGTGTGTGTGAGTTGTGTGTATCAGACAGTGTCTGTGTGAGTTGTGTGTATCAGACTGTGTGTGTGTGTGTGTGTGTGTGTGTGTGTGTGTGTGTGTGTGTGTGCTTGTATCAGACAGTGTGTGTGAGTTGTGTGTATCAGACAGTGTGTGTGTGTGTGTGTGTGTGTGTGTGTGTGTGAGCTGTGTGTATCAAACAGTGTGTGTGTGAGTTGTGTGTATCAGTGTGTGTGTGAGCTGTGTGTATCAGACAGTCCAAAGCAGTTGAATCAAGTGCACCTGGACTTGGTATATATCTGTGAAGATGTTTCGCCTCTCATCCAAGAGGCTTCCTCAGTTCGTGCCTTTCTGACTGGACCAAGCTAGTCTGGTCTAGTCAGCGTCTAGACCAAGCTAGCTCATCCAAGAGGCTTCCTCAGTTCGTGCCTTTCTGACTGGACCAAGCTAGTCTGGTCTAGTCAGCGTCTAGACCTAGCTAGCTCATCCAAGAGGCTTCCTCAGTTCGTGCCTTTCTGACTGGACCAAGCTAGTCTGGTCTAGTCAGCGTCTAGACCAAGCTAGCTCATCCAAGAGGCTTCCTCAGTTCGTGCCTTTCTGACTGGACCAAGCTAGTCTGGTCTAGTCAGCGTCTAGACCTAGCTAGCTCATCCAAGAGGCTTCCTCAGTTCGTGCCTTTCTGACTGGACCAAGCTAGTCTGGTCTAGTCAGCGTCTAGACCAAGCTAGCTCATCCAAGAGGCTTCCTCAGTTCGTGCCTTTCTGACTAGACCAAGCTAGTCTGGTCTAGTCAGCGTCTAGACCAAGCTAGCTCATCCAAGAGGCTTCCTCAGTTCGTGCCTTTCTGACTGGACCAAGCTAGTCTGGTCTAGTCAGCGTCTAGACCAAGCTAGCTCATCCAAGAGGCTTGGTCTAGTCAGAAAGGCACGAACTGAGGAAGCCTCTTGGATGAGAGGCGAAACGTCTTCACGGATATATACCAAGTCCAGTCGCACTTGATTCAACTCCTTTGGATAACCATGACCTGGATGAATGAGAACATTCACAGACATGTATCAGACAGTGTGTGAGTTCAGTGTATCAGACAGTGTGTGTGAGCTGTGTGTATCAGACAGTATTGTGAGTTGTGTGTATCAGACAGTGTGTGAGTTGTGTATATCTAGACAGTGTGTGTGAGTTGTGTGTATCAGACAGTGTGTGTGAGTTGTGTGTTTCAGACAGTGTGTGTGAGTTGTATGTATCAGACTGTTTGTGTGAGCTGTGTGTATCAGACAGTATGTGTGAGTTGTGTATATCAGACACTGTGTGTGAGTTGTGTGTATCAGACAGTATGTGTGAGTTGTGTGTATCAGACAGTGGGTGAGTTGTGTGTATCAGACAGTATATGTGAGCTGTGTGTATCAGACAGTGTGAGTTGTTTAAATCAGACAGTATGTGTGAGTTGTGTATATCAGACAGTATGTGTGAGTTGTGTTTATCAGACAGTGTGTGTGAGTTGTGTATATCAGACAGTATGTGTGAGTTGTGTGTATCAGACAGTGTGTGTGAGTTGTGTGTATCAGACAGTGTGTGTGTGTGTGTGTGTGTGTGTGTGTGTGTGTGTT
The DNA here is from genome assembly GCA_022114975.2 of Lampris megalopsis. Classification (NCBI taxonomy): domain Eukaryota; kingdom Metazoa; phylum Chordata; class Actinopteri; order Lampriformes; family Lampridae; genus Lampris; species Lampris megalopsis. The sequence continues at coordinate 883,552 of JAJHIY020000708.1, forward strand.
CTGCCTGCAGTTTATTTTGATGTAATATCACTTTAAACCACTGGGTGGCTGCGTGCTATTGTTTGATGTGATTTAGCGCCACCTGCACAAGAAGAAGAATGAAACAAGAAGTGCAGTTACAGTAGTTCAGTTGTTAAACGATCTCAGTCTGATATGCTGAAAGGAAGTAGAAAAAGTTGTTGCATGTCTCAATCTTCGCTCATCATTCTGTTTAATGCCATCAGAAAGCAATGGCTGTAAGTCTAAATAATAGTGTACATCTTTGGTAACGTTTGTAGGTGTATATTGTGTAGTTTGAATATTTTATAGGGTAGTTTTGTTAGCTTAGGAAAAACGGGATCTATAAGCTAAGCTGTATTGTGTGCTAGCTATTCATTTAGATGTGTTAGCTACATTATTGAGTTGCATTGCGTTAGCAATACTGGATATTACTATGATAGTTTTGCGTTAGCTACAGATATTAGGTAAATAGCTATATGTTAGCTGCAGAAATAAATGTTTTAGCTAGTTAGCCATAGAGATTTTATACAGTCTTACTGTAATTCAGGTTACTTTTGATAGATAACGGTATATCTATATGCAGATATTTTACACCTATGTATATTTTTATATTTAGCGTAGGTGCTCAAAATTGTATTTTATTTTCTTCTCTACAGTTTCACTCGTCGTCGTCGTTATCGTTGTTTCACTATAGTTAATGGCAAGACGTCATTAAATTCCCCTGACTTCGAGTTTGGCTTGCTGTTCATCTTTGTTCCAACACTTCTGGGAAGTTTACAACATTGAGGGAGCAGTACAGTGAAAAGTCAAACCTCAGATGGCGAAACAGCCAAGCATAGAAGATTCCACTACGCATGTTGCAATGGAAAACCCAGAGGATGAAGAAGAATCCTTGCTGGAAGAAACAACACCACAGGAGATCAGGTCAAGTGTCTCTAAAACATCTTCCAAGTCATCAGTTAGTAGTGCAGCTGCCAGAGCGAGAGCCTCAGCCCAGGCTGCATGTGCTAGAGCATCCTTTGCAAAACAGGAGCTACAGATTAAGAAAGAAAAGGCAAGATTGGACTTGGAAAGAGCCATGCTAGAAGCTACTTTAGAAGCTTTAGAGAGTGAAAAACAAGCTGCTGCAGCTGTCGCCGAGGCTGAAGCTTTAGAAGCTGCAGATGACACGAGTAATACGACCAGCAGCCACGGCGTATCACCAAATACGGTTAGAGAGAGAACAAGAGAGTATGTGCAGTATCAGTCTCTGTTCTACGCTGACCACGCTGTCTCCTCACATAGTGCTCCACCCGACACAGCACAGGGAGCACCTCCACCCAGACAGGCCTCTGAAGGACATTATCCCCAACAAAACAACACTGCTCTTCTCTCCACGTCCCATGGGCAGACACATAGAGACAGTCCAGTAGCCACACAACGCCCTATCCCCATGCCTAGGGCCAAACAACCGTCCATGTCACCTGATGCGAGGAACTTCTCACCAGCCAGGTACACAGCTACCCCTTCCCCTGACCGTTCTACTGAGTCTAACACGCAACGTGCTTATGTAGCCCAGCCCCCAAACATGATGGACTTTGCCAAATATATGGCTCGTAGAGAGCTGGTCACTACAGGGCTTACTAAGTTTGACGACCAGCCGGAAAACTTCCGAGCATGGGCGTCCTCGTTCCTCACTGCCACTCAAGGCCTAGACCTGTCTGCCACCGAACAGCTAGACCTATTAGTGAAATGGCTTGGCAAAGAATCATCTGAGCACGCTAAAAGGATTCGAGCCGTCCATGTCTCCAACCCTCCCGCTGCTCTTCACTTGATTTGGGTGAGACTAGAAGAGTGTTATGCCACCCCAGAGGTAATAGAGAGTGCTCTGTTCAGACGCCTAGACAGTTTCCCTTCTCTGTCACCCAAAGAAAACACTAAGCTCAGAGAACTCGGAGACCTCCTCACCGAGCTGCAGTCAGCTAAAGAGGACGGTTACCGCCCTGGACTTATCTACCTCGACACTCTTCGGGGAATAAATCCCATCGTTGAAAAGTTGCCTACTTACCTTCAAGAGAGATGGATGACCGCCTGCTCACGATACAAAGAGGAGTATAGAGTGACTTTTCCCCCATTCTCGTTCTTCACTCAGTTTGTCTGCACTGAGGCTAGGAAGAGGAACGATCCACGTTTCGTCCTACCAAGCAAGACCTGCAAGATCTACCGAAATGAAAGGCCCTTCTCAAAGCATGAGGGAGGAAAGACCCGAGTGACAGTAAACAAGACAGATGTGTCTGACACAAAAGAGACAGACAAGTCAGAGGGTGACCCTGCTAAGCACTGTCCTATCCATAACAAGCCCCACCCTCTCACAAAATGTAGAGCCTTCAAAACAAAGACAATGGCAGAACGAAAGGCATTTCTAAAGGAGCACAGAAGATGTTACAAGTGCTGCTCCCCTTCTCACATGGCCAAGGACTGCCAAGTGGAGCTGAAGTGTAACGAGCGTGAACGGCACTGCACAGCCTTACATCCAGACACTCATTCATCCTCCACGCCCACCAATCCTACCACAGAAATTGCATCAGAAGATCAACGCACTGCTCCTCCTCCACATCACAGCGATGTCTCCGCTGAGGTGACTTCAGCATGTACACAGGTATGTGGCCCTGGACTCCCAGCTCGATCCTGCTCCAAGATCTGCCTCGTGAGGGTGTATCCACGGGGGCACGGGACCGCTCTGTCAAGATGTATGTGGTCCTTGACGACCAGAGCAACCGTTCGCTGGCCAGGTCGGAGTTCTTCAAACTGTTCCGAGATCCAGAGCAGCCTGTCGCCTTACCTGATGAGGACCTGTGCTAGCGTCATGGAGATGACTGGAAGAAAAGCAGTTGGCTTCCAGATAGAAGCACTGGAAACTGGTGAGTGCTTTGACCTCCCTCCTCACATTGAGTGCAATGAGATCATGTCTAACAGAGCAGAGATCCCTACAAGAGAAGTTGCCCTTTCACACACTCACCTGAAGACCGTGGCTCCTCACCTCCCAAAGCTCGACCCAGATGCTGAAATCTTACTTCTACTGAGGAGAGACATTATCAGAGTGCACAAAGTGAGAAAGCAGATTAACGGGCCGCACAATGCACCCTTCGCACAGTGCTTAGACCTAGGGTGGGTGATCGTGGGGGAAGTTTGCATCAACAATGCCCACAACCCGAATGTGAGCGTGTACGAGACTAACATCCTGGAGAATGGGTGCCCATCCCTTCTCACTCCTTGCCCGAAACGTGTCTGCCTGAAAGAGAGAGCAAGCTACGGTGGGGAGTCCGGGCATAGTGTATCCACTCACGTGTCCAAACACGTCTCTTCTGACATGCCAGCTGAAGAAAAGCTGGGACTTACTGTGTTTCAGAGAACTGAAAGCGACAACAAGTGTGCCATGTCACTCGAGGATGAAGTGTTCCTCGAAATCATGCAGTGAGAGGTTCACCAAGACGAACAGAACAGCTGGGTTGCTTCCCTTCCATTTCGGACACCCAGACCACCTCTTCCTAACAATCGAGAGCAAGCCCTCTCTTACCTCACATCATTACGACGCACCCTGGACAAGAGGCCAGAAATGAAGGAACAGTTTGTTGCCTTTATGGAAAAGTTCTTCGAGAACAAACACGCCGAGGAAGCACCCCCACTCCAAGAGAAGGAGGAGTGCTGGTATCTGCCTATCTTCGGGGTCTACCACCCGCACAAACCAGACCAGATACGTGTGGTGTTTGACTCGAGTGCACAGTACTCTGGCATATCTCTGAACAATGTCCTGCTCTCTGGACCCGACCTGAACAATTCTCTTCTGGGAGTGCTGATCCGATCCCGGAAAGAACTGGTCACAGTAGCAGCCGATATACAGCAGATGTCCTACTGCTTCTTAGTCAAAGAGGATCACAGGAACTTTCTAAGGTTTCTCTGGCACAAGGACAATGATCTGACCAAAGAGATAGCAGAGTATCGCATGCGAGTGCACGTGTTCGGGAATAGCCCTTCCCCAGCCGTCGCAATCTACGGCCTTCGACAAGCCGCCAAAGAGGGTGAAGAACAGTATGGGTCCGACACACGCCGCTTCGTCGAGCGCCACTTTTATGTGGATGATGGACTCACCTCCCTCCCCTCTGAATCCGAGGCCATCGACTTACTCAAACGCACCCAAGCGTCCCTCGCCAAGTTGAATCTGAAGCTACATAAAATTGCTTCAAACAGCGTCAAAGTGATGCAAGCCTTCCCACCTGAGGACCTAGCCAAAGACTTAAAGGACCTTGGTCTGAAAGATGAAGAGCTCCCCACACAAAGGAGCCTTGGTTTGTGTTGGGATATCAACTCCGACACATTCACTTTCAAGGTCGCAGTGAGTGACAAGCCCTTCACTCGTCGTGGCGTGCTCTCAACTGTTAACAGCCTCTTTGATCCCCTTGGTTTTGCAGCACCAGTGACAATTCAAGGAAGAGCGCTGCTGAGAGAACTGTCCACCGACGCAGAAGAATGGGACACCGAACTTCCTGAAGACAAGAGAGGAAGCTGGGAAACATGGAAAGGATCTCTTCTAGATCTGAGCAGTCTCCATGTTCCACGAGCCTACACTCCACAGTCGTTCTCCAAAGCTACATACACAGAGTTGTGCCTTTTCTCAGATGCTTCAAACTGGGCCATAGGAGCAGTGGCTTACCTAAGAACTGTCTTTGAAGATGGAGAGTGCCACGTTGGCTTCGTCCTCGGAAAAGCCAAGCTGTCTCCTCGTCCCGAGCCCACGATCCCTCACCTTGAACTGTGTGCAGCTGTGCTTGCAGTTGAAATGGCCGAACTGATTGTCGATGAGCTAGACCACAAGCTAGATTCTGTCAAGTTCTATTGCGACAGCAAAGTCGTCCTTGGATATATATTCAACAAGGCCAAGCGCTTCTACGTATATGTGCATAATCAGGTTCAACGTATACGTCAGACAACCTCTCCACAACAGTGGCATTATGTGCCTACAGACCAGAACCCAGCTGACTTAGCGACCAGGTCCGTCCCTGCCTCCAAGCTCGCCAGCACCATGTGGTTCAGCGGACCTGACTTCCTTCACAAGCCTCCTCGTCCTGTGGAACAGCAGTCATTCGAGCTTGTGGAACCTGAACTGGACATGGATGTACGACCACAAGTCACCACCCTCGCCACTCACACGAAAGAAGGCCAACTTACCTCAGAACGGTTCCAACGTTTCTCCACCTGGGAGTCCCTTCTAGATGCTGTTGCCTACCTGATCCACCAAGCTCGTTCATTCAAGTCGAGCCCTACAAACTCACCTCAAACATGCAAAGGCTGGCATCTATGCCATACACCTCGCACTCCTGAAGAGCTGGCTGCCGCCAAGAAGATTATCTTCAGCGCTGTGCAGAGAGATGCGTATCCAGAGGAGTACGCCAACCTGCAAGGAAAAAGACATCTCCAAGACAAGCTCACTTCTGAGTCTTGACCCCTTCATGGAGGATGGTCTCATGAGAATCGGCGGACGCCTGAGATATTCCTCTCTGGACTCAGAGGTCAAGAACCCTATCATTCTCCCAAAGGAGAGTCATGTCACAAAACTGATAGTACGTCATCATCATGAAAAGGTCAAGCACCAGGGCCGACAGTTCACAGAGGGAGCTACCAGAGAAGCTGGCCTGTGGATTGTCGCAGGAAAGAGACTTGTGTGCTCCATCCTTCATCACTGTGTAATCTGCCAGAAACTGAGAGGGAAGTTGGCAGTACAGAAGATGGCGGATCTTCCTTCTGAACGCCTGAGCATTTCCCCTCCCTTCACTTATGTGGGATTGGACGTTTTCGGTCCATGGACAGTCGCCACCAGACGCACCAGAGGAGGTGCTGCCCAGAGCAAGCGGTGGGCCATACTGTTCACATGCATGATTACCAGAGCGGTACATATTGAAGTAATAGAATCCATGGACTCTGCCGGCTGTATCAATGCTCTACGGAGATTCTTTGCTGTGAGAGGACCAGCAAAGCAGCTGCAATCTGACCGAGGAACTAATTTCATCGGGGCCAGCATGGAGCTGGGCATGAGACATGACGACAAAGACCAGACCAACATCCTGAAGTACCTACACGACAATGGCTGCACCTGGGAATTCAATCCCTCACATGTGTCACACATGGGAGGCGCATGGGAGCGCATGATAGGCGTATCCCGCAGGATTCTCGATTCCATGTTGCTGCAGACCAAACAGACTCTTACTCACGACGTCCTTTGCACTCTGATGGCTTAAGTGTTAGCAATCGTCAACGCAAGACCATTAGTGCCTGTCTCTTCCGATCCCGCCTAGCCTTTCCTGCTGACTCCTGCTATGTTGCTGACGCAAAAGTCAGGCCTTCCTGCTCCAACCTGCAACTTAACAGGGAAGAACCTCTTCAAGTGTCAGTGGCGGCAAGTACAAGCACTGGCGAATGAGTTCTGGTCACATTGGAGAAAAGAATTCCTCAGCACTCTCCAACCAAGACGCAAGTGGCACCAACCGCAACGCAACCTGCAAAATGGGGACATTGTACTACTGAAAGAGAGCCAGTCTCCTCACAACGAGTGGCCTATGGGAGTGGTCACTTCTACCATTCCAAGTGGCGATGGTAAGGTCCGGAAGATAGAGGTAAGAATATCCTCGCAAGGGACTGCAAAGACATTTCTCAGACCTATATCTGAGGTCATCCTCCTCCTTCCAAAAGAGGATTGCTAAGAGACTTTGATAAGAGACTTTAAGGTAGTGGCATTTAATAATGCCGGGCGGGGAGTGTTCTGCCTGCGCAGTGTTTATTTTGATGTAATATTACTTTCAACCACTGGGTGGCTGCATGCTATTGTTTTGATGTGATTTAGCGCCACCTGCACAAGAAGAAGAATGAAACAGGAAGTGCAGTTACAGTAGTTCAGTTGTTAAACGATCTCAGTCTGATATGCTGAAAGAAAGTAGAAAAAGTTGTTGCATGGCTCAATCTTCGCTCATCATTCTGTTTAATGCCATCAGAAAGTAATGGCTGTAAGTCTAAATAATAGTGTACATCTTTGGTAACGTTTGTAGGTGTATATTGTGTAGTTTGAATATTTTATAGGGTAGTTTTGTTAGCTTAGGAAAAACGGGATCTGTAAGCTAAGCTGTATTGTGTGCTAGCTATTCATTTGGATGTGTTAGCTACATTATTGAGTTGCATTGTGTTAGCAATACTGGATATTACTATGATAGTTTTGCGTTAGCTACAGATATTAGGTAAATAGCTATATGTTAGCTACAGAAATAGATGTTTTAGCTAGTTAGCCATAGAGATTTTATACAGTCTTACTGTAATTCAGGTTACTTTTGATAGATAACGGTATATCTATATGCAGATATTTTACACCTAAGTATATTTTTATATTTAGCATATGTGCTCAAAATTTTATTTTATTTTCTTCTCTACAGTTTCACTCGTCGTCGTCGTTTCACTATAGTTAATGGCAAGACGTCATTAAATTCCCCTGACTTCGAGTTTGGCTTGCTGTTCATCTTTGTTCCAACACTTCTGGGAAGTTTACAACATTGAGGGAGCAGTACAGCTTGCTTGTATCAGACAGTGAGTGTGTGAGTTGTGTGTGTATCAGATAAATCAAATCAAATCAGTTTTATTTGTATAGGCCAATATCACAAATTACAAATGTGCCTCAGTCAGCTTAACAGCAACACAACATCCTGTCCTTAGACCCTCTCGTCGGATGAGGAACAACTCCCTAAAATAACCCTTTAACAGGGAGAAACAACAGGAAGAAACCTCAGGGAGGCACAACAGGAAGAAACCTCAGGGAGACACAACAGGAAGAAAGCTCAGGGGGACACAACAATAAGAAAGCTCAGGGAGACACAACAGGAAGAAAGCTCAGGGAGACACAACAGGAAGAAAGCTCAAGGGGACACAACAGGAAGAAAGCTCAAGGAGACACAACAGGAAGAAAGCTCAAGGGGACACAACAGGAAGAAAGCTCAGGGAGACACAACGGGAAGAAAGCTCAGGGAGACACAACAGGAAGAAAGCTCAAGGGGACACAACAGGAAGAAAGCTCAAGGAGACACAACAGGAAGAAAGCTCGAGGGGACACAACAGGAAGAAAGCTCAGGGAGACACAACGGGAAGAAAGCTCAGGGAGACACAACAGGAAGAAAGCTCAAGGGGACACAACAGGAAGAAAGCTCAGGGAGACACAACAGGAAGAAAGCTCAGGGAGACACAACAGGAAGAAAGCTCAAGGGGACACAACAGGAAGAAAGCTCAGGGAGACACAACAGGAAGAAAGCTCAGGGAGACACAACAGGAAGAAAGCTCAAGGGGATACAACAGGAAGAACCCTCAGGGAGACACAACAGGAAGAAAGCTCAGGAGGCGCACCAGAGGAGGGATCTCTCTCCCAAGACGGACGGCGTGCAATGGATGTTGTGTTCACGCAATTTACACAATACAACATTGAAAGAGGAGAACACAATTATAATGGACATAACGTTCATGAAGAACGTGATGCATAGGATGCACACAGATAGTGTGTGAGTTGTGTGTATCAGACAGTGTGTGTGTGTGTGAGTTGTGTGTGTGTTTGTGTGAGTTGTGTGTATCAGACAGTGTGTTGTGGTCATCTGTCAGTCATCTGTGGCTTCATACAGCTGCTCCAATCTGACCCACTGTTCTTTTTCTTATCTTTTCTTCCCTTTCTTTATCTTTTCTTTTCCCCTTTCTTTCTTTCCTTTCCTTTCCTTTCCTTTCCCTTTCTTTCCTTTCTTTTGTTTTTCTTTACCCCTTTCTTTCTTTTCTTTGCTTTGCTTTCCTTTGCTTTCTTTTCCTTTCCTTTCCCTTCCTTTGCTTTCTTTTCCTTTCCTTTCCTTTTCTTTGCTTTCCTTTCCTTTTCTTTGCTTTCCTTTCCTTTTCTTTCCTTTGCTTTCTTTTCCTTTCCTTTCCTTTCCTTTCCTTTCCATTCCTTTGCTTTCATTTGCTTTCCTTTTCTTTGCGTTCCTTTTCTTTCCTTTGCTTTTCTTTTCTTTCCTTTCCTTTGCTTTTCTCTCCATTGCTTTCCTTTGCTTTTCTTTGCTTTTCTTTGCGTTCCTTTCCTTTTCTTTGCTTTCCTTTCCTTTTCTTTCCTTTCCTTTGCTTTCCTATCATTTGCTTTCCTTTTCTTTGCGTTCCTTTCCTTTTCTTTCCTTTGCTTTTCTTTTCTTTGCTTTCCTTTGCTTTTCTTTTCTTTGCTTTCTTTTCTTTCCTTTGCTTTTCATCTTTTCTTTTCCCCTTTCTTTCTTTCCTTTCCTTTTCTTTTCTTTGCTTTTCTTTTCCCCGTTCTTTCTTTCCTTTCCTTTGCTTTTCTTTGCTTTCTTTTCTTTCCTTTGCTTTTCTTTTCCCCTTTCTTTCTTTCCTTTCCTTTCCTTTTCTTTCCTTTCCTTTGCTTTTCTTTCCTTTTATTTTCTTTCCTTTCCTTTCCTTTGCTTTCCTTTCCCTTTCTTTCCTTTGCTTTTCTTTATCTTTTCTTTCCCCTTTCTTTCTTTCCTTTTCTTTCCTTTGCTTTCCTTTCCCTTTCTTTCCTTTGCTTTTCTTTTCCCCTTTCTTTCTTTTCTTTGCTTTCCTTTCCTTTGCTTTCCCTTCCTTTGCTTTCTTTTCCTTTCCTTTCCTTTTCTTTGCTTTCCTTTCTTTTTTTTCCTTTGCTTTTCTTTTCTTTCCTTTACTTTGCTTTTCTTTTCTTTCCTTTCCTTTCATTTTCTTTGCTTTCATTTCCTTTTCTTTCCTTTGCTTCTTTTCCTTTCCTTTCCTTTCCTTTCCTTTCCTTTCCTTTCCTTTCATTTGCTTTCTTTTCTTTTCTTTTGCTTTCCTTTCCGTTTCTTTCCTTTGCTTTTCTTTCCCTTTCTTTCCTTTGCTTTTCTTTTCTTTCCTTTCCTTTGCTTTTCTTTTCTTTGCTTTCTTTTCTTTCCTTTGCTTTTCATCTTTTCTTTTCCCCTTTCTTTCTTTCCTTTCCTTTTCTTTTCTTTTCTTTGCTTTCTTTTCTTTTCTTTGCTTTTCTTTTCCCCTTTCTTTCTTTCCTTTCCTTTTCTTTTCTTTCCTTTGCTTTTCTTTATCTTTTCTTTTCCCCGTTCTTTCTTTCCTTTCCTTTGCTTTCCTTTCCTTTTCTTTTCTTTGCTTTCTTTTCTTTCCTTTGCTTTTCTTTCCTTTCCTTTCCTTTCCTTTCCTTTGCTTTCCTTTCCTTTCCTTTGCTTTCTTTTCTTTTCTTTCCTTTGCTTTTCTTTTCTTTCCTTTCCTTTCCTTTCCTTTTCTTTGCTTTTCTTTCTTTCCTTTCCTTTGTTTTTCTTTGCTTTCCTTTCCTTTCCTTTTCTTTTCTCCTTTCTTTCTTTCCTTTCCTTTTCTTTCCTTTCCATTGCTTTTTTTTCCTTTTATTTTCTTTGCTTTTCTTTCCTTTCCTTTTCTTTTCTTTCCTTTGCTTTTCTTTATCTTTTCTTTTCCCCTTTCTTTCTTTCCTTTCCTTTCCTTTCCTTTTCTTTTCTTTTCTTTCCTTTCCTTTTCTTTGCTTTCTTTTCTTTCCTTTGCTTTCCTTTCCTTTCCTTTCCTTTCCTTTGCTTTCCTTTTCTTTTCTTTTCTTTTCTTTCCTTTCCTTTCCTTTGCTTTCTTTCCTTTCCTTTGCTTTTCTTTTCTTTCCTTTCCTTTCCTTTCCTTTCCTTTCCTTTGCTTTCTTTTCTTTCCTTTCCTTTGCTTTCTTTTCTTTCCTTTCCTTTCCTTTGCTTTCTTTTCTTTCCTTTCCTTTGCTTTCTTTTCTTTCCTTTGTTTTTCTTTTCTTTCCTTTCCTTTCCTTTCCTTTGCTTTGCTTTGCTTTCCTTTCCTTTCCTTTCCTTTCCTTTCCTCTCCTTTCCTCTCCTTTCCTTTCCTTTCCTTTCCTTTCCTTTCCTTCCCTTCCCTTCCCTTCCCTTCCCTTCCCTTCGCTTCGCTTTCTTTCCTTTCCTTTCCTTTCCTTTCCTTTCCTTTGCTTTGCTTTGCTTTGCTTTGCTTTCCCTCTCACTGTTTTCATTGCCTTTCCTCGATTTTGTTTCTTTCCCTTTCTTTATCATTTCTTTCCATTTTTTCCTTCTCTCTTCATTTCTGTTCCCTCTTCGATCTTTGTTCTCGTTTCCCTGCTGCCCCCTAGCTGTCCGGTGGCTGTGAGTTGGTGGTGGTGTTGGTGGATTTCTCTGGAGGTGGTCCAGGGGAGTTGGCGGTCCGCTGTGGTCAGACGGTGGAGGTGGTGGAGCGCTCGGTGGATCGACCCGGCTGGTGTGTGGTCAGAACAGCCGACCAGACGCCCACACAGGTACGTGGAGACCTTGCTGAAGACGTGTGGTTCATGTGACCCGGAGCTGGGGGGACCGGAGGCGGAGCCCGTCCGTGCTCCCTCCGTCCGTGCTCCCTCGGTCCATGTGTGTCAGCATGCTGTAACTTGTGTTAGCTTCAGCACTGTGCAGTTGATTTGCTCGTATTAAGTCAGTCTGTCTGCAGCAACGATTTGTTTTTCCTACAGGAGGGCCTCCTGCCCATGACTGCCCTCTGCCTGTCTCACTCTCACAGTGCAGCAGACATGGACGGAGTTATTCCTCCTTCCAGCTGTAATACAGCCATCTGTTCCTCCACCACTACCACTACTGGTACTGGTGGGAAGTCAGGCAAGTTGTCCATCTGTCTTCCTATCTGTCTGTCTGTCTGTCTATCTGTCCAGCTGTCCACCTGTCTGTCTCTTGTCTGTCTGCCTCTTGTCTTCCTATCGGTCTGCCTGCCTGCCTGTCTGTCTGTCTTCCTATCTGAATGTCTGTCCATGTGTCTCATTGTCTATTTTTCTATCTGTCTGGGTTGGATGTTGCCATGGTAACGTTTGCTAACATGCTAGCGTGTGCTAACAGTATAGAGACAGTGTGCAGTAAGGCCACTATTCATTCTGGGTGGATCTGCTTTAAAACTAGTATCCAGGTGAGCGGTTGTCATGCTGCTCTGACTGGCTGCAGTGTTCAGCAAACGAGTGTGTGTGTGTGTGTGTGTGTGTGTGTGTGTGTGTGTGTGTGTAAGAGAGAGAGAGAGAGAGAGAGAGGTCTCTTATTCTTGGTCCATCTCCCTCAGCCATGAATAGACTCGGCTCAGTCCAAATTGTGATACTCCATCGGCCTCCTGGCTGTTACTCGTTATTTCTTGAAGAACTTGGAGAATTTGTCTCAGACCTTGTTACTCTCTCTGATGAGATTCTAATTCTGGGTTATTTCAATATTCATCTGAATAAGGCTGCTGATCCTCTAAGTAAAGCCTTTCTGGCACTAGTTGATACTTTTGGGTTCACTCAGTTTGTTCAAGAGTCGACTCATTGCAGTGGTAACACCCTTGATTTGGTTTTATCTAAAGGAATAGCTGTTTCTGATCTGAATGTCTTACCAACCACATCTGCTGTCAGATCATTTTCTCATCAATTTTGAAGCTTTATTGGCCTGTCCAGTTATTGTCAGCACAGATGTAATTGCCACTCGCCATATCGGTCCCTCCACTGTAGCTGCATTTGGCCAGCAACTGCCTGAAGTCTTGGCTCCTTTCACTGTGGCAACTGACTCTGTTGAAAATTTCACTAGTGACTTAAATGTGGCCCTCTCTAGTCTCCTGGATTCAGTTGCACCTCTCACTACCGGAGCCAGGCGACTAAAGAGGCCTACACCCTGCTTTAGTGATGAGACACGTGCTCTTAAGCGGACCTGCAGGAGACTGGAATGTGAATGGCGAAAATCAAAATGGAAGTTTTTTACCTATCGTGGCACGAGTATTTATTGAAATACAAGCGTGCTTTATCTACTGCAAAAACATCGTACCTCTCTCACTTAATAAATATTAATAAACATAACCCCAGATTTCTCTTTGACACTGTATCTAAACTTACTAAAAAGCAGTCGTCTATTAGCTGCTCACCATTCACAGCCCATGAATTTCTAGATTTTTTCTGCAATAAGGTTGATGAGATCTTAAACAAAATTATTTCTTCAACTCCATCTACTCCTGCAGATCCTGTCATACTAAATTCATATCTACACAATGAGTCACTGTCAGTTCCAGTTATTACAGCTTTTGAGACTATCTCTCTTGATACTTTTGACTAAGTTCGTGTCAGCTTCTAAATCAACTGCTTGCCTACTTGATCCCTTACCAGCAAAACTTTTTAAAGACCTCTGGCCTTTTCTTGCACCTACAATGCTAGATATCGTTAATTTATCACTTACTACTGGCATTGTCCCCAGCAGTTTTAAGACAGCTGTGGTTAAACCTGTACTTAAAAAACCGCACCTTGATCCAGGATCTCTTAATAACTATCGGCCAGTCTCTAATCTTCCATTCTTCTCTAAAGTACTAGAGAGAGTTGTGTATCAACAACTTTTGACCCATATAAAAGAAAACCATCTATATGAACCTTTTCAGTTGGCTTTCAGGCCCTGTCACTCCACTGAAACTGCTCTGACCAGAGTGGTAAATGATCTCTTACTGGCTATCGACTCTGATTCCACTTCTATGCTTCTACTACTGGACCTCAGTGCAGCCTTTGACACCATTGATCACTGTATACTTTTAGATAGATTAAATTGTAATTTTGGTGTCTCTGGCTTAGCTCTCTCTTGGCTTAAGTCCTACTTATCTGGAAAAACACATTGTGTCTGCTATAGTAATATTATATCAACATTTTCTGACGTTAAATATGGTGTGCCTCAGGGCTCAGTACTTGCCCCTCTACTTTTCTCTCTTTACATTACATCTCTTGGCCAAATTATACGCAGTTATGGAATAAATTTCCATTGCTATGCTGATGATACTCAGCTGTATGTGCCTATAAGGGCTGATGATCATACTCAAATCACTAACTTAGAGGCCTGCTTGGCTACTGTGAAAAACTGGATGTCACTTAACTTTCTGCTTTTAAATTCAGATAAAACCGAGATGCTGGTCATTGGCCCTGCTAGACACAGACACCAATTTGATCAAGTAACGATAGCGATCGACAACTCTGTGGTTTCACAAAGTGTGGCAGCCAAAAATCTTGGTGTTATGTTTGATCCCAGCCTTTCCTTTAATAAGCACATTAAAGAAATCACCAAGACTGCCTTTTTTCACTTACGTAACATGGCTAAAATTCGGTCTTTTCTCTCCATGGCTGACGCAGAGACTCTAATACATGCATTTGTTTCATCCAGACTTGATTACTGTAATGTTCTGTTCTCAGGTCTGCCACATGCTAGTACTAAAAGTATTCAGATGGTTCAGAATGCTGCTGCTAGAATCCTAACTACAACTAGGAAATTTGACCATATTACACCAACTCTTGCCTCCCTTCATTGGTTTGCTATCCATGTTAGATCAGAATACAAGGTGCTTCTGCTGACTTGTAAAATCCTAAATGGTCTTGCCCCATCTTACCTGTCTGATCTCCCTAAACCTTACATGCCATCTCGAGCTCTTCGTTCTCAAAATACAGGGCTCCTGTGCGTACCCAAAGTTAAAAAGGAGTCAGCTGGTGGCAGGGCCTTTTCCTATCGGGCTCCATTGTTGTGGAATAACCTGCCTGCTGCCATCAGACAATCAGTCTGTTGAGTCTTTAAATCCAAACTTAAAACTCATCTTTTTGCCTTAGCTTACAATTAGTTGCCTTTAAGTTGAGTGCTTCGCAACCTGTACTGGATGGCGGGTTGGTTTTCTGTCTCAATGAATTTACCAACCACTGTTCTGCCGACGAGATTATAGAGTATAGATTATGACTAGTTGATGACTTAATTGATTATGGCTAATGACTATTGCAAACTGTTCTCTTCTCTAACATGTCTTTTCTCTCTCTCTGAATGATGTATTCTCCTTTCTCTTCTAAGGACAGGATGTTGTGTTGCTGTTAAGCCCACTGAGGCAAATTTGTAATTTGTGATATTAGGCTATACAAATTAAATTGATTTGATTTGATTTGTAGAGGGGTTATTAATGTCAGGAGAGAGAAGTGACTTGGAGAAATTGTGCATTTGAAATATAGCTGTGTGTGTCTGCATACCTGTGTGTGTGTGTGTGTGTGTGTGTGTGTGTGTGTGTGTGTGTGTGTGTAGGGTATTGTGTGATGCTATGTGAATCCATCTGAGACACAAAATGTGCTAATCTTGTTCATAAAGTACACACACACACACACACAGAAGAACAATCAACAAGACTTAATGAATCAAGGAGCAGTCATCCACAAAGGAAAGCATTTTGTGTGTGTTTGTATATTTGTTTGTGTTTGTATGTTTATTTGCATATGTATTTGTATATGTTCATATGTTTGATGTTTGTGCTTGTAGTTTTTCTTTGAATGTTTGTTTGTTTACTTGTTTGGATATCGGTTTGTATGCTTGTGTTAACTGTTGACCTGAGACGAAAGCAGACATGAAAAACATGTCTTTCTCCTTTTAACTGACTGTCTGTGTGTGTGTCTGTCTTTCAGAGGTCAGTTCTCTTTCCGGTTCTGATGGTCCTGTGGCAGTTCTTCATGCTCAGTCTGTTCAGCTTGGAGCCTCAACAAGTCAAGGTAACAACACAGGAAAACATCAACATGATGGAACTGGGCTGGACCAGAACTAAAGGTCCTAGTCCTGGTTCAGGCTCACAAAACTCCATCAAGCTTCCTGTTCAAGTTCGACTCCAGTGTCAGTTTTATTCAGAGTGCAATGAAATGCTTGTGCTTTGGCTCTCTGCCTTAACACAAGGAACACAAGGACACACCATCCCAAAAGAAAAGCATAACTCAATGAATTCATACATTCTATATACAATATAGACAAGTACACGACAACACGACAACATGAGGTGCATATGGGTGCGTCAGCTGTTCAGCAACCTGACTGTGTGCTGAAAGAAACCGTCACTGAGACGGATGGTGTGTGATGTGATGCTCCGGTAATGTTTTTTAGATGGAAGGAGCGAGAACACAACATGAGCAGACTTCCTGACGTCTTTAATGATGTGTTGGGCTTTCCTTCTGCGGCGAGTGGTGTAAATATTAGGAAGCTGTGGTAGTTCCATGCCAGGGATTTCTACTGCTGTCTTTACAGTCCTTTGCAGCAGTCTGCAGTCCTGAGCAGTCAGGTTGCCAAACCACACTGTGATACAGTCTGCCAACACACTCTGTGGTACTGCGATGAAAGTTCTTCAGGTTTGGTACTCATACCAAAACTTGGAGGTGCCTTAGAAAATACTGTCTCTGCTGTGCCTTCTTCAGGATGCAGTTGGTGTTGAGAGACCATATGAGGGTGTCTGTGATGTGTAAAACAAGAAATCTGAAACAGTTCACAATTTCAAGATGACCAGTTGATGTAAATAAGAATGTGATTTTCTCTGATCTTTCTAAAGTCAACAATGATTTCTTTTGTCTTATTGACATTGAGAGAGAGATTTTTATCATGGCACCATATGATTAAATCTTCCACTTCCCTCCTGAAAAGGCCCTCTCATCACTGTCACTTATTAGTCCAAACACTGGTGTCATCTGCGAATTTAATGATGCTTTTATTGTCATATTTGGCAGCACAGTTGTGTGTAAACAGACTGTACAATAGGGGACTGAGACAGCAGCCCTGAGGTGCACCGGTCCTAAGAACTAATGTAGATGAGTATGTTGTACCTATTCTACCAGTCTGGAGCCTGCCTGTCAGGAAATCAAATTGCCAATTACAGATAGTTACCCAGACCAATTGTATTAAAAGTAGAGCTGTAATCAATAAACAACATTCTGACATAGGTATTTTTCTTTTCAAGGTGTACTAAAGCAGTATGCAGAGCCAGTGAGATAGCGTCATCTACAGATCTGTTGGAACAGTACACAAACTGTAATGGGTCATGGGTAGCAGGAATATTAGATTTTATATATCAGAATCATGTTTATTGGCCATGTAAGTTTTCAAATACATGTGATTTGACTCCAGTTTCATGGTCCCCAGTGTACTGGATTGGATATGATATATTCAGTCTTTCCAGGCACCTCATAATAACAGAGGTCAAAGCAACAGTTCATTAAGGCAAGATACAGAGGCACAATGGTAGTTCTCTTAAAACACAGTGGAACCACACATAATGACAGGGACAGGTTAAAAATGTCAGTAAAAGCATGAGGTAGCTGAGTGTAACATGCCTTGAGGACACGGGAAGGGATGCCGTCTGGGCCAGCAGCTTTATGAGCCTTAACCCTTTTAAAAGTTTTCATCACATCAGCTTCTGTCACCTGTTGATCAGCTTCATTGGGTGGGCATTGTCCTGCTGTCACCAAGTTGTGAGCTTCAAAGCAGGCATAAAAGTTGGTAAGCTGAGGCGTCCGGGTAGTGTAGCGGTCTATTCCGTTGCCTCCCAACACGGGGATCGCCGGTTCGAATCCCAGTGTTGCCTCCGGCTTGGTCGGGCATCCCTACAGACACTATTAGCCGTGTCTGCAGGTGGGAAGCCAGATGTGGGTATGTGTCCTGGTCGCTGCACTAGCGCCTCCTCTGGTTGGTCGGGACGCCTGTTTGGGGGAGAGGGGGAACTGGGAGGAATAGTGTGATCCTCCCATGCGCTACGTCCCCCTGGTGAAACTCCTCACTGTCGGGTGAAAAGTGATGACTCCACATGTATCGGAGGAGACATGGTAGTCTGCAGCCCTACCCGGATCGACAGAGGGGGTGGAACAGCAACTGGGATGGCTCAGAAGAGTGGGGTAATTGGCTGTGTACAATTGGGGGGGATAGGGGGAAGAAAAAAAAAGTTGTTAAGCTCATCCTGGAGAAAGGCAGGGGTGTTGATAGCCACACTGTGTTTAGATTTATTGTCCAAAATCACCTGCAGCCCCCTCCACATGCACTGTGAGTCACAGCCACTGTAGTCATTTTCCAGTTTGTCCCTATATTGTCTTTTAGCAGCTTGGATGGCTCTCTGTAAGTCATATCTGGTTTGTTTGTTTCTGTTTTTTTGTAGCATTCCTTGTCCCCTGATTTAAAAGCAGTGGTACGCTCCCTCAACCTCAGGCAGATGTCGCTGTTAATCCAGGGCTTCTGGTTGGGGTAGGAGCGAGTAGTCCATACTGGGATACAGTTATCCACACAGAATTCAACATAGCCGGTGACCGATTCAGCATACTCGGCCAAACTGGAGGCTGGATCCTTACAGACTGACCAGTCTGTTGGTTCAAAACATCCCTGAAGTTCGGATTCGTGTTCTCTAGTCCAGCACTGTACTGTCCTCACAGTGGGCTGCATGCACTTTACTTTCTGCTTGTAGGCAGGAAGCAAGAGCACTGACAGGTGGTCTGATTTCCCAAAATGAGGTCGTGGGATAGACCTGTAAGCTGCCTTGATCGTGGAGTAACAATGGTCGAGAGTCTCATTGCGTCTGGTTGGGCAGGTGACATGTTAAGTTTTGGTAGCACAGATTTCAGGTTGCGGTGGTTAAAGTCCCCCGCCACAGTTGAAATGGCCTCAAGGTGCAATTTGTCCTGCCTGCTAATGGCTCTATACAGTTCGTCCAGCGCCGCTGCGGCAGTACCTGGTGGCAGTATGTAGATAGCAGTAAACAACAGGCGGGGGAATTCCCTTGGGAGAATGGTCTGCACCTTATTGTTAGTTGTTCCAACACTTGCGAACAGGACTGAAAGACTATTTCCACGTCAGTGCACCATGAATTGTTAACAAAGAAGCCTATACCGCCTCCCTTTACCTTGCCAGTACACATCATGGACCGCTCCACGCGGTACACAGAAAAACCCTCCGGTTGTATTGCCCTGTCAGGTGTATTAGATCCCAGCCAAGTCTCTGTAAAGCAGAACACACAACGCTCCTTCATGTCCCTTTGAGAGCTTATTTAACAATGAAGTTCGTCCAGATATTAGACAGCAGTATCCTGGGAATGGGGGCGGGGGGCGGGGGTAGGACGCTGTCATAGCCTCACCAGGGCACCACCTTGTTTACCCCACCTCCGGCAGCACTGTCTGCTGCCGTTACTCCATGGTGGTAGCTTGTTGTTATAGGTAATCTCTCTCGGCAAGCCCCGCGGCTTCCAGCTGTTGGGAACGTCTGATCTTAAATGAAGCGGGGCAGGCTAAGCTAACTGCTAGCCCGTGCAGACCAGCACTTCCGACAGTCATCATGGCTAGCGTTCGTCCCCTGGACAGTGATTTTTTTGTTTAGTTTGGATATGTGTGTTCTTGTAGTTTTTGGATGTGTTTTTTTGTCTTTGTGTTGCACTGCTGTGGGCTGGAGGAAACGGCATTTCGTTTCATTTCATGTGCGCATGTACATGAAATGAAACGAGAAAGTGTCGCTGATTCCTGATCTTCCATCCAGTAGAGTCTGGCGATCATAGGTAATTGTGCAAGACACGTTTTGTGCAACAAAAGCGACATAGAATGAAAACAAAGAGATGAGAGTAGCGAGTCACCGTAGTAGGGCGCCATCTTCTATCTCATCACATGTTCTTTTGGCGGTCTTTGTTTCATTAGAAGTTAAATAAATAAATTCACATTTACATGTCAGTAGGTTTGTAATGACACAGATTTCAACTTGGACCAGTTGGACCAGAAGTCCTTGAGGTTCAGTTCACTAAATTGTGCTCAGTGTGATCCTGAAAACAGTTCAGTGTGGAATATTGTCCTCATGAAGACCATTTTAGTAGCTGAGTCAGAGACCACGTTCAGACTGAAATCCCACCCAACTCAAAGCTTTATCCTCCAATGCGACACAGATAAGATTTTTAAGAAATATTGCTAATATATCAATATTGTGAATAAAATACTGTCCTAGAATGGTTAAATACACTGCTCAAAAAAATAAAGGGAACACCTAAAAACACAATATAGACCTCGATGAATGAAATATTTCAGCTGAAAATCTTTATTTATTAGACAGAGGAATGTGTTTAGAGCAAAATAACCTAAGAATGATCAATGGAAATCAAAATCATTAGCCCATTAAGGTCTGGATTCAGAATCATACTCAAAATCAAAGTGGAAAATGAGAACATAGGCTGATCCAACTTCTGTGGAAATTCTTCAAGACGATTCAAAATGAGGCTCAGTAGTGTGTGTGGCCTCCACGTGCCTGTATGCACTCCCTACAACGTCTGGGCATGCTCCTGATGAGACGACGGATGGTCTCCTGAGGGATCTCCTCCCAGACCTGGATCAGGGCATCGGTCAACTCCTGGACAGTCTGTGGTGCGACATGGCGTTGGCGGATGGTACGAGACATGATGTCCCAGAGGTGCTCGATTGGATTCAGGTCTGGGGAACGTGCAGGCCAGTCCATAGCATCAATGCCCTCGACATACAGGAACTGCTGACACACTCTGGCCACATGAGAACGAGCATTGTCATGCATGAGCAGGAACCCAGGGCCCACTGCACCAGCATATGGTCTGACAATGGGTCTGAGGATCTCATCCGGTACCTAATGGCAGTCATGGTACCTCTGGCTAGCACGTAGAGGTCTGTGCGGCCCTCCAAGGATATGCCTCCCCAGACCATCACTGACCCACCGCCAAACCGGTCATGCTGGAGGATGTTGCAGGCAGCAGAACGTTCTCCACAGCGTCTCAAGACTCTCACGTCTGTCACATGTGTTCAGTGTGAACCTGCTCTCATCTGTGAAGAGCACAGGGCGCCAATGGCGAATCTGCCAACCAAGATGTTCTCTGGCAAAGGTCAATCGGGCTGCACGGTGTTGGGCTGTGAGCACAGGCCCCAATTGTGGACGTCGGGCCCTCATACCATCCTCATGCATTCTGTTTCTCACTGTTTGAGCAGAAACCTGCACATTAGTGGCCTGATGAAGGTCGTTTTGTAGGGCTCCAGCAGTGCTCCTCCTGTTCCTCCTTGCACAAAGGACCAGATAGCGGTCCTGCTGCGGGGTTGTTGTCCTCCTGCGGCCCCCTCCACATCTCCTGGTGTACTGGCCTGTCTCCTGGTACCTCCTCCATGCTCTGGACACTGTGCTGGGAGACACATCAAATCTTCTTGCCACAGCACGCATTGATGTGCCATCCTGGATGAGCTGCACTACCTGAGCAACTTCTGTAGGTTGCAGATACCGCCTCATGCCACCTCTAGTGGTGAGGGCACTAGCAAAATGAAAAACTAACCAAAGATCGGCCAGAAAAGATGAGGACAGGCAAATGGTCTGTGGCCACCACCTGCAAATCCATTCCTTTTATAGGGGTTGTCTTGCAAATTGTCTAATTTCCACCTGGTGGAAATTAGACAATTTACCAACAGGTGAAATTGATTCACAAATCAGTGTTGCTTCCTAACTGGACAGGTTGATATCTCAAAAGTGTGACTGACTTGGAGCTACATTGCATTGCTTATGTGTTCCCTTTATTTTTTTGAGCAGTGTATTTGAGATGTGGCTGTTTGACTTGAGTCCGTATAGACACAGTTCATGTGGATGTTATGTGGTTCTTTAAGGCTCAGGTTGTATGAGATTGTATTATATTGACATTATTGGCACCATGGCTTCCTCCTCTTAAGTTCTTTCTGAGGTTTCACACATATTTTTCCATTAAACGGTTTTTATTTTAATTCTAGAATTTTTCCACATTAAAATGGCTTGTAAGTATAGATGTCTACTGTCTTACTGTGTTGACCCTCACTGTGTGAAAGAAGCTGACTGGAACTGTGATTTACAGCAAATACATACAATTAACTAAATGATGAACCAATGAGTTTTAAGGAAACAACTTTGATATCAGAGGGGCGTGGCCACAGCAGAACGTAGTTATAGAAGAAAAGACGTTGCTGGAAGTCGGAGGAAAGATTATCACCGATTTAATGTGTGAGGAGCTTCCTCCATTTGTAAGTGTGTATGTTTGTCATGATGTGTATCGTACCTGACTGCTGTTTGGAAAAGTTGCTTGTGAAATGATTTGAGTTCTGTCATGAGAGTCGTGTGTGGTTTCTTGGGGCATGTTTCAGGATGGATGTATGAAAGGGTTCACTTTCAATAAGAATTAGATCTAGTGTGATGGCAAAGTAGTTCTTCCTGTGTTTCTGCTCCTAGGTGCCACCTCCCCTACAGTGTGCAGTGTGGGGACATCTTCAGTGGCCAGCATGGGCTCCCCGGGTCCAAAAAGAACTGGTTCTGGTACAGGAAACACACTGAAGGTAACATTGTCTTATTACTTCTTTCCAAACAAGCAGTTTATAAGTTAACATTGATCAAATAAAGCATTATGAAACCTTAAACAAACTTCTGCCGCTGTCCTGATTGAACTCATGAACTTGTCGGTATTTATCAATTTCATAAATCACCCTAAATGATGACATCATTTAATTTGTGATAAGTTCACGCTATGCAATACAATTTATGTCGCTTGCTTCTGGACTGTCTTCTCTGATAGCGCCTGCGGCTTCCAAAACTCCAATGTTCTGCATTAACCGATCAGAACACAGATCATATCTGTGAATGTTCTCATTCATCCAGGTCATGGATAACTCAGATCATGTTCTGCATTAACCAATCAGAACACAGATCAGATCATGTTCTGCATTAACCAATCGGAACACAGATCATGTTCTGCATTAACCAATCAGAACACAGATTATGTTCTGCATTAACCAATCAGAACACACATTATGTTCTGCATTAACCAGTCAGAACACAGATCATGTTCTGCATTAACCAGTCAGAACACAGATCATGTTCTGCATTAACCAATTAGAACACAGATTATGTTCTGCATTAACCAATCAGAACACATATTATGTTCTGCATTAACCAACACAGATCATGTTCCGCATTAACCAGCCAGAACACAGATTATGTTCTGCATTAACCAGTCAGAACACAGATTATGTTCTGCATTAACCAACACAGATCATGTTCCGCATTAACCAATCAGTACACAGATTATGTTCTGCATTAACCAGCCAGAACACAGATTATGTTCTGCATTAACCAATCAGAACACAAATAATGATGAGAGGTTTCTCAAATCAAGACATCAAGACTTCATTCATTAAAAAAAATCTACTATGTTTAGTAATTAGATGATACTAGTTTGATTATTTTAAAGTTTTTTAGCTAGTTTTGTCCACTCATTCATGTGTGTTGTGTGTTCAGGCTGATGTTAGCAAGAGAGGCAATGTAGCTAAAGCCAACTTTACTTCAGTAACAAGCTTTTCATGCTAACAGGCTCATTTAACTAGTGGCTTTGATTAACACCAAATGCATGCCCGCTGACATTGCAATGTTGTTTCTTCTTGCTGTGGCAAAAAGGAATGAATGAGCGGCTGTAGAGGATTGGTCTCCTGTCCCAGCGCCTGTGTTGGGTTCAGAGTTGACATTTGTCAAATCACATGGGAGTACATGTGGAACTAATTCGGATTGGTCAACGAGTGGAATTACATTGCTGCCACATTTCTGTGTGTAATGGTTATAACATGACATCACACACAACTTGGCGCTGCGCCCTGTGGTGTTTGAAAATGTAGTTGTGTACCATGAGCCTCAGCGCCTCAGAGCTGGATTTCTATGCTACTGCATTACCGAGATTGTGCTTATGAAGAGATAAAGTAATAAAAGTAGTGCATTTGTCAGTAAAGTCATCATCATCGGCGGTCACTCGGGGTCGAGTATGACTGTCCTCCTTCTTGGTCCTTGTGGGTCTTCAGGTGGGCGAAGAGGCCAATCCTGGAGCCGCATATTTTGGGGCAGGGGTGGGCGGAGGTAATTGTGGGATTGGTTTGGGCCTTTTTGGTGGAAACTCCCTCCTTTCTGCGTCTGCGCTTGTCTTCTGCAGCACGTCGGAGATCATTATTATAAAGTGCAGCTCCTTCCCGGACAAGTTTTCTCCAGGTCGCCCTGTTGGTTGCTGTGTCCTCCCAGGTCTTAGGATCTATGTGGCATTTTTTGATGTTCGTTTGGATGTTATCCTTATACCTTTTCTTTTGACCACCCGGGGCACGTTGTCCTGTGAGAAGCTGGGAGTATAGGACTTGTTTTGGAAGGCGAGGGTCAGGCATACGGATAACATGGCCAGTCCATCTGAGCTGGTGTTGGGCAATGGTGGCAGTGATAGCGGGAATGTTAGCCTCCTCCAGGACGCTGGTGTTGGTGCATCTATCTTCCCAGGTGATCTTGAGGATTTTTCGAAGGCACCTCTGATGATGTGCCTCTAGTGCCTTTAGGTGCCTGCTGTATGTGGTCCAGGATTCTCCAGTAGGGTGGGCAACACTAACACTCTGTAGACCAGAATTTTCATCCTGGCCTGGAGGTCGCGGTTTTCAAAGACTCTTTTCCCCAGTCTTGACAAAACCCCACTGGCACAACTGAGGCGGTGATGTATTGCCTCATCAATATTAGCTTTGGAGGACAGGAGGCTTCCGAGGTATGTAAAGTGGTCCACATTTTCCAGTCTGGTTTTGTCAACATAGATAGTTGGGGGTGGAGCAGGGTTATTTAAGAGGTCACTCGATGATAAAACGTTTCTCCCAATAAACATTGTGTCCAGATGACCTGATTCACCTTCCTGGGACTTCCTCACCTGGGTTATGGAGCATCAAGACAAGTAGTAGTGATGTTCAGGGTTAGTTGTAGTAGTACTGATGGTAGTATATTTAATGTCTTTCTGGGACTTCCTCAACTGGGTTAAGGAGCATCAAGACAAGTGGTAGTGATGTTCAGTGTTAGTTGTAGTAGTACTGATGGTAGTAGTATATTTAATGTTTTTCTGGGACTTCCTCACCTGGGTTATGGAGCATCAAGACAAGTAGTAGTGATATTCAGTTTTAGTTGTAGTAGTACTGATGGTAGTGGTATATTTAATGTCTTTCTTGGACTTCCTCACCTGGGATATGGAGCATCAAATCAAATCAATTTTATTTGTATAGCCCAATATCACAAATTACAAATTTGCGTCAGTGGGCTTAACAGCAACACAACATCCTGTCCTTAGACCCTCTCATCGGATAAGGAACAACCTAAAAAAAAACACCTTTAACAGAGAGAAAAAATAAGAAACCTCAGGGAGAGCAACAGAGGAGGGATCTCTCTCCCAAGACGGATAACGTGCAGTAGATGTTGTGTTTACGCAATTTAAACAACACAACATTGAAAGGGTAACAGAATTATAATGGACTTGTAAAATTCATGAAGAATATGATGCACAGGATGCCAAGCAGTGTCCAGACCCCATCGGAACAGTCCAGGACCCAAGCCACGCGACCAGCATCATCATGTAAAAAGAAAATTGTGAGGAGAGGAATGGCAGGCAGCGTCCAGGTGGCAACTACCATCACCACAGAGATCTGGGAGGAGAACCGACTGCAAGTGCACACAAGGGAGACTCACATGACACCATTCAAACACAGAAAAAGAGAAAGGAGAAGACATTATTCAGAGAGAGAGAAAAGACATGTTAGAGAAGAGAACAGTTTGCAACTTAAAGGCAACTAATTGTAAGCTAAGGCAAAAAGATGAGTTTTAACTTTGGATTTAAAGGACTCAACAGACTCTGATTGTCTGATGGCAGCAGGCAGGTTATTCCACAACAATGGAGCCCGATAGGAAAAGGCCCTGCCACCAGCTGACTCCTTTTTAACTTTGGGTACACACAGGAGCCCTGTATTTTCAGAATGAAGAGCTCAAGATGGAATGTATGGTTTAAGGAGATCAACCGGGTAAGATGGGGCAAGCCCATTTAGGATTGTATAAGTCAGCAGAAGCACCTTGTATTCTGATCTAACATGGATAGGAAGCCAATGAAGGGAGGCAAGAGTTGGTGTAATATGGTCAAATTTCCTAGATTTAGTTAGGATTCTAGCAGCAGCATTCTGAACCATCTGAATACTTTTAGTACTAGCATGTGGCAGACCTGAGAACAGAACATTACAGTAATCAAGTCTGGATGAAACAAATGCATGTATTAGAGTCTCTGCGTCAGCCATGGAGAGAAAAGACCGAATTTTAGCCATGTTACGAAAGTGAAAAAAGGCAGTCTTGGTGATTTCTTTAATGTGCTTATCAAAGGAAAGGCTGGGATCAAACATAACACCAAGATTTTTGGCTGCCACACTTTGTGAAACCACAGAGTTGTCGATTGTTATCGTTACTTGATCAAATTGGTGTCTGTGTCTAGCAGGGCCAATGACCAGCATCTCGGTTTTATCTGAATTTAAAAGCAGAAAGTTAAATGACATCCAGTTTTTCACAGTAGCCAAGCAGGCCTCTAAGTTAGTGATTTGAGTATGATCATCAGCCCTTATAGGCACATACAGCTGAGTATCGTCAGCATAGCAATGGAAATTTATTCCTTAACTGCGTATACTATGGCCAAGAGGTGTAATGTAAAGAGAGAAAAGTAGAGGGGCAAGTACTGAGCCCTGAGGCACACCATATTTAACGTCAGAAAATTTTGATATAATATTACTATAGCAGACACAATGTGTTCTTCCAGATAAGTAGGACTTAAGCCAAGAGAGAGCTAAGCCAGAGACACCAAAATTACACTTTAATGTATCTAATAGTATACAGTGATCAATGGTGTCAAAGGCTACACTGAGGTCCAGTTGTAGAAGCACAGAAGTGGAATCAGAGTCGATAGCTAGTAAAAGATCATTCACCACTCAGGTCAGAGTAGTTTCAGTGGAGTGACAGGGCCTGAACACCAACTGAAAAGGTTCATATAGCTGGTTTTCTTTTATATGGGTCGAAAGTTGTTGATACACAACTCTCTCTAGTACTTTAGGGAAGAATGGAAGATTAGAGACTGGTCGATAGTTATTAAGAGACCCTGGATCGAGGTGCGGTTGTTTAAGTAGAGGTTTAACCACAGCTGTCTTAAAACTGCTGGGGACAATGCCAGTAGTAAGTGATAAATTAACAATGTCTAGCATTGTAGGTGCAAGAAAAGGCCAGAGGTCTTTAAAAAGTTTTTCTGGTAAGGGATCAAGTAAGCAAGCAGTTGGTTTAGAAGCTGACACGAACTTAGTCAAAGTATCAAGAGAGATAGTCTCAAAAGCTGTAATAACTGGAACTGTCAGTGACTCATTGTATAGATGTGAATTTGGTAAGACAGGATCTGCAGGAGTAGCTGGAGTTGATGAACTAATTCTGTTTAAGATCTCATCAACCTTATTGCAGAAAAAATCTAGACATTCATGGGCCATGAATGCTGAGCAGCTAATAGACGACTGCTTTTTAGTAAGTTTAGATACAGTGTCAAAAGATAAATCTGGGTTTATGTTCATTAATATTGATTAAGTGAGAGAGGTACGCTGTTTTTGCAGCAGATAAAGCATTCTTGTATTTCAATAAACACTCGTGCCACGATAGGTAAAAAACTTCCCATTTTAATTTTCGCCATTTACGTTCCAGTCTCCTGCAGGTGTGCTTAAGAGCACGTGTCTCATCATTAAACCAAGGTGTGGGCCACTTTAGTCACCTGGCTCTGGTAGTGAGAGGTGCAACTGAATCCAGGAGACTAGAGAGGGCCACATTTGAGTCACTAGTGAAATTTTCAACAGAGTCAGTTACCACAGTGAAAGGAGCCAAGACTTCAGGCAGCTGCTGGCCAAATGCAGCTACAGTGGAGGGACCGATATGGCGAGTGGCAATTACATCTGTGCTGACATTAACTGGACAGGCCAATAATGCTTCAAATTTGATGAGAAAATGATCTGACAGCAGATGTGGTTGGTAAGACATTCAGATAAGAAACAGCTATCCCTTTAGATAAAACCAAATCAAGGGTGTTACCACTGCAATGAGTCGACTCTTGAACAAACTGAGTGAACCCAAAAGTATCAACTAGTGCCAGAAAGGCTTTACTTAAAGGATCAGCAGCCTTATTCAGATGAATATTGAAATCACCTAGAATTAGAATCTCATCAGAGTGAGTAACAAGGTCTGAGACAAAGTCTCCAAGTTCTTCAAGAAATAATGAGTAACAGCCAGGAGGCCAATAGAGTATCACAATTTGGACTGAGCCAAGTCTATTCATGGCTAAGGGAGATGGACCAAGAACATGAGACTCAAAAGACTAGAATTTAGATCCAAGTCCGGAAGTCAGATTGAAAATAGATTTATATATTAAGGCAACACCCCCACTTTGTTTATTTGCCCGAGCTACATGGGCATAAGTATAGTCAGGTGGGAAAGCTTCATTTAAGGGAAGGAAAACATTTGGTTTCAGCCATGTTTCACATAACCTAATCATATCAAAACTATGTTCAAGAATCAGATCATTTATTAGTAAGGATTTGGTAGACAGTGATCTGATATTTATGACACCACATTTAAGCGTCTTGTGGAAGTGATCAGTAGTAGGTAGAGCTTTAGAGCTACCAATAGGTGAAAGATTAATTGGAATTAGACACCTTGTTGAGAGTTTTGGCCACCAACACTTTGGACGATATCTGGTAACATTCTTGATAACATTAGCTGTTTGGTTCTGTAGATTATTAGGTACTTTGTCGCACATTTCACCACTACCAGTGGTAGGAATAATTACTAGATTGTTGTGATTCACACATTTAGGAGAGGAGAGCTTGGGAGCAATACAGCAGGGTAGGGAGACAGTCTCAATGTTATAGACCAAGCTATCAGGCTGATAATCTACACTATGAGAAATTCCCTGACTAACATTAATTAAACTACTTGACTCCACATCCGCACTAGATAGGTTTAAATCACCTGCAACCTGCTGAAGGTTAAGTCCCTAGTGTCAAACTAAACGTAAACAGCTATCTATATTGCTAGACAAAAGAGCGGTGCCGTCCCCAGTAGGGTGAATGCCGTCCATTTTCAGCAGGTAAGGGCGGCCCCAGAAAGAAGGCCAGTTATCAATGAAACTGAATCCCTGCTTATTACAGTAACGAGCCAGCCAGCGGTTCATTGAGGTGAGCCTACTGTACTGTATCTCATCATTGACCCTCACAGGTAAGGGACCAGAGACAATTTATCGATGTCGACACATCTTTCTGGCAAACTTAAGCATTCTGACTAGGCTGGCTTTTGTGATCTCTGATTGCTTCATCCTAGCATTATTGGTGCCGACACGAATAAGAATGTTGCTGAAAGTAGTGGTGCTGTGTGCCTGGGTTCCCTGACTCTCCCTCCGTGATGCCAGCACCCTAAGATTATCCTCTATGTCGGAGACTCTGGCCCCGGGTAAACGGTGAACCAAGGCTGGCGAAGCTAATCTAACATTGCGGGTAATGGAGTCTCTTAGTACTAGCGTGCGTTGCTTTACTCTGTCGACAGAAGCGGGAGAAGCACGATGGCTGATAGAACTACCAACAGGGCTGGTGAGGGGTGAAAACCGGTTTGTAGTCGAGAGAGGTGACTGCAGACCAGGCCACATGACTGATGTCTTGCTCTTTCGAGCCTTCCCACGCCGGTAAACAGAGACAAACTCCGCCACATCTGCCAACGAAGCTGAGCTAGTGCTAACAATAGCGGGCCTGCTGTCAGGCCCGGGGCTACTGAGCTAGTGCTAACAATAGCAGGCCTGCTGTCAGGCCCGGGGCTACTGAGCTAGTGCTAACAATAGCAGGCCTGCTGTCAGGCCCGGGGATACTGAGCTAGTGCTAACAATAGCAGGCCTGCTGTCAGGCCCGGGGCTACTGAGCTAGTGCTAACAATAGCAGGTCTGCTGTCAGGCCCGGGGCTCCTGAGCTAGTGCTAACAATAGCAGGTCTGCTGTCAGGCCCGGGGCTACTGAGCTAGTGCTAACAATAGCAGGCCAGCTGTCAGGCCTGGGGCTACTGAGCTAGTGCTAACAATAGCAGGCCTGCTGTCAGGCCCGGGGCTACCGAGCTGCTAACAATAGCAGGCCTGCTGTCAGGCCCGGGGCTACTGAGCTAGTGCTAACAATAGCAGGCCAGCTGTCAGGCCCGGGGCTACTGAGCTAGTGCTAACAATAGCAGGCCTGCTGTCAGGCCCGGGGCTACCGAGCTAGTGCTAACAATAGCAGGCCTGCTGTCAGGCCCGGGGCTAAGGCTATCTGGAGTGCCCGTCACATCTAACGTAATCCTAGCCGAAAGCAGCCGCTCTAACTCACGGACACGTCTCTCTAGTAGAGACAACCTGTCTGTAACTATGGAGCAGTCACCACAAACCATCGTTTTAACGAGGCTGCTTTGACTGCGAATGTAATAGAGCTAACTGCTAAGCTCAAAGCTAGTAACAAACTGGGAACAAGAAGCTACCTACTAAACACAAGATTCGTTCAAGAAAGAAAACTAGATAATCTAACGATAAGTGAACTGAGCACAGAAATTAGCTAAATCAAAACAAAATGAGGAGGTTAGGACAGAATATAGAGAAGAACTAGTAAGAAAATAAAAGTTGTCGATCTCACGAAGCCGTCGCCCACGAAGGCGGAAGCTGGAAACAGCTGGTAGTGATCAGTCAACTCGGTGGAAGTGGGCAGATGCCCACGCTAATAGCACACGCAAGACAAGTAGTTGTGATGTTCAGTTTTAGTTGTAGTAGTAGTGATGGTAGTAGTATATTTAATGTCTTTCTGGGACTTCCTCACCGGGGTTATGAAGCATCAAGACAAGTAGTAGTGATGTTCAGTGTTCGCTGTAGTAGTACTGACGGTAGTAGTATACTTAATGTCTTTGTCTCCACAGCGTTGGCTGACTAGTCCCGTGCGGAGGCTTAGCCAAGGGAAGGCTGACGGACAGAAGAAACCACCACTTCGCACCAGGAGGCGGGACAACAGGCCTGACCTGGCCACGCCCCTCACCGCCAATACACAAATGGTAAAAAGACCCCACCCCCAACACATAGACACACATTCATGCGTGGGCACGCACACATACACACACACACTAATCTGAACACTAATGCAGAGTTATCAATAATGCCAAGTTAAATTCCTCGTGCATGTAATGCACATGACAATAAAATCATTTTTGATGCTGGCTCTGATTCAGCACATACCACCAGTCTTACTGCAGTGCTGATTGTGATCCACATACCACCAGTCTTACTGCAGTGGGGTCTAGACATTTTCCAACTGGTTCATGAGATCACCTAAATTTCATGATGTCAACAACTAAAATTACTCCTATCGACCTCAAACCTGAACAGAGAAATAATAGTGAGAGAGATTTCCAAGTCTCTCACGTGGAATGATTAGAATGACTAGTCTCTGGAATGACTAGAAGTGGTTTTCCTTTCATAGTGGGTAGTATTTTTACTCAGGACTTAATTTCTTCTATTGAGAAGCAAACTAAGGAAAATGGTTTTCAGGGCCTTAATGTAAGACTCTTAATGTGCAGTCTAAAAGGGACATTATAGTACTACTACTACTACTACTACTACTACTACTACTACTTTCGGCTGCTCCCGTTAGGGATCGCCACAGCAGATCATCTGTTTCCATCTCTTCCTGTCCTCTGCATCTTCCTCTGTCACACCTGCCACCTGCATGTCCTCCCTCACCACATCCATAAACCTCCTCTTTGGCCTTCCACTTCTCTTCCCTGGCAGCTCCAAATTCAGCATCCTTCTCCCAATATACCCAGCATCTCTCCTCCACACATGTCCAAACCATCTCAATCTTGCCTCTCTTGCTTTGTCTCCAAACCGTCCAGCCTGAGCTGCCCCTCTAATATAATCGTTCCTAATCCTGTCCTTCTTCATCACTCCCAGTGAAAATCTTATCATCTTCATCTCTGCCACCTCCAGCTCCACCTCCTGTCTTTCATCAGTGCCACTGTCTCCAAACCATACAACATAGCTGGTCTCACAACCATCTTGTAAACCTTCCCTTTAACTCTTGCTGGTACCCTTCTGTCACAAATCACTCCTGACACTCTTCTCCACCCACTCCACCCTGGCTGCACTCTCTTCTTCACCTCTCTTCTGCACTCCCCGGTACTTTGCACTCCCCGGTACTTTGGACAGTTGACCCCAAGTATTTAAACTCATACACCTTCGTCACCTCCACTCCTTACATTCTCACCATTCCACTGTCCTTCCTCTCATTCACACATGGGTATTCTGTCTTGCTCCTACTGACTTTCATTCTTCTTCTCTCCAGTGCATACCTCCACCTCTCCAGGCTCTCCTCCACCTGCACCCTACTCTCACTACACATCACAATGTCATCTGCGAACATCATAGTCCACGGAGACTCCTGGCTGGTCTCATCTGTCAACCTGTCCATCATCATTGCAAACAAGAAAGGGCTCAGAGCCGATCCTTGATGTAATCCCACCTCCACCTTGAACCCATCTGTCATTCCAACCACACACCTCACCACTGTCACACTGCCCTCATACATATCCTGCACCACTCCTACATACTTCTCTGCAACTCCCGACTTCCTCTTACAATACCACACCTCCTCTCTCGGCACCCTGTCGTATGCTTTCTCTAAATCCTCAAAGACACAATGTAAATTTTTCTGGCCTTCTCTATACTTCTCAATCAACATTCTCAAAGCAAACATCACATCTGTGGTGCTCTTTCGTGGCATGAAACCATACTGCTGCTCGCTGATCAACTTTACACCTCTGTAGTTAATACAGTTCTGCACATCGCCCTTGTTCTTGAAAATCGGTACCAGTATGCTTCTTCTCCACTCCTCAGGTGTCATCTCACTTTCCAAGATTGTGTTAAACAATCTAGTTAAAAACCCCACTGCCATCTCTCCTAAACATCTCCATGCCTCCACAGGTATGTCATCAGGACCAACTGCCTTTCGACTCTTCATTCTCCTCCTAGCTGACCTCACTTCCTCCTTGCTAATCCACTGAACTTCCTGATTCACCATCCCCACATCATCCAACCTTCTGTCTCTCATTTTCTTCATTCATCAGCCCCTCAGTACTCCTTCCACCTTCTCAGCACACTCTCCTTGTTAGTCAGCACATTTCCATCTCTACTCTTCATTGCCCTAACTTGCTGCACATCCTTCCCAGCTCAGTCCCTCTTTCTACAAGTCCTTTTCTCCTACCTTAGTGTCTAACCTCTCATACAACTCATCATATGCCCTTTCCTTTGCCTTTGCCACCTCTCTCTTCACTTTACGCTGCGTCTCCTTGTACTCCTGTCTACTTTCTTCATCTCTCTGACTATCCCACTTCTTCTTTGCCAACCTCTTCCTCTGTATAATTTACTGTACTTCCTCATTCCACCAACAAAGTCTCCTTGTCTTCCTTCCTCTGTCCTGATGACACACCAAGTACCTACCTAGCTGTCTCCCTCACTATTTCTGCAGTGGTTGCCCAGACTCTTCACTACCACCCAGCGCCTGTCTTAACTCCACACAACAGTCTTCCTTCTTCAACTTCCACCTTGGCTCTGCCTTTACTGTCTTCCTCTTCTTGGTCTCCAAAGTCATCCTACAGACCACCATCCGATGCTGCCTAGCTATGTTCTCTCCTGTCACCACCTTGCAGTCTCCAATCCCTTTCAGATCACGCCTCCTACATATGATATAGTCCACCTGTGTGCACTTTCCTCCACTCTTGTACGTCACCCTGTGTTCCTCCCTCTTCTCGAAATATGTATTCACCACAGCCATTTCCAT
Organism: Lampris megalopsis; assembly: GCA_022114975.2. Classification (NCBI taxonomy): domain Eukaryota; kingdom Metazoa; phylum Chordata; class Actinopteri; order Lampriformes; family Lampridae; genus Lampris; species Lampris megalopsis. The sequence continues at coordinate 917,113 of JAJHIY020000708.1, forward strand.
CCTTTTCGCAAAATCCATCACCCTCTGTCCTTCCACATTCCTCTTCTTGACACCATACCTACCCATCACCTCCTCATCACCTCTGTTCCCTTCACCAACATGTCCATTGAAGTCCGCTCCAATCACCACTCTCTCCTCCTTGGGTACCCTCTCCACCATGTCATCCAGCTCACCCCAGAATTCTTCTTTCTCTTCCATCTCACACCCAACTTGCGGGGCATATGTGCTGATAACATTCAGCAATACACCTTCGATTTCCAGCTTCATACTCATCACTCTGTCTGACACTCTCTTCACCTCCAGCACGCTCTTGACATACTCTTCCTTCAGAATTACCCCTACCCCATTTCTCCTCCCATTCACACCATGGTAGAAGAGTTTGAACCCACCTCCGATACTGCTGGCCTTACTCCCCTTCCACCTGGTCTCTTGCACACACAGTATGCCTACCTTTCTTCTTTCCATCATGTCAGCCAACTCTCTCCCTTTACCAGTCATAGTGCCAACATTCAAAGTTCTGACTCTCACCTCTACACCCCTACCCTTTCTCCTCTCCCGTTGCCTCTGGACATGCCTTCCCCCTCTCCTTCGCCCAACAGTAGCATAGTTTCCACCGACACCCTGCTGGCCAACAGTACCAGTGGTGATCGTTGGTAACCCGGGCCTCGACTGATCCAGTATGGAAATCTGATTTATGATCCTCATATTTGATTTGGCAAAGATTTTACGCCGGATGCCCTTCCTGACGCAACCCTCCCCACTTATCCAGGCTTGTGGCCGGCAGTAGTGGCTGGGTTCTAGAAGAGACATTATGGAGTTTAGATATGAATTATGAATAGAAACAAAATGTAAAAACATCAAAAAAAAACTACTGGCTGCCTGTTAGCCACTCACTAACCAATCTTCCTGTTCTTTCTTGTTTTCTGTCTTTTATTCAGAAGGGGAGGAGGGAGGAGTGTGTGCAGAGTGGAGGAGAGGAGGAGCCAGAAGAGGAGCCTCACACTCCTCTGCCCCCGCCAATGGACATCATCAAAGACCCCAACAACCCTGAGGTACCGCTCTCTGTTTAAAGTGAATCTTGTCTCTACAGGAACTAAACTACTCAAATCCACCTTTGGTTTGGAACAGTTTGGTGCCCACAGCTCTTAACAGTGTGAAAATTTCTTAAATCTTCCTGTAGTGAATTAATGGTGAAGTTATCAGTTCGTCTCATTTCAGCTGAATGAGCAGATGAAGGTCAGGTCTTCACTCTACACAAGCTGAACTGTGCTTGACATGCATCCCAAAATTCAATGGGCTTTTTTATTATTATCCAAAGCAACATACATCTAAGAGGTAGTTGGCTTGCACAGCATTAGGAGTCTAAACCATGGACTGGAGACTTGTCCCAGCCGGGGTTTAAACCCCTGATCTCTACAGGGAAGCAGGGAAGCCAGCATTCTTACCTACTGAACTGTCCAGCAGCATATAGTGTGTCTGTCTAGTTCTGCCCTGCGTGGACTGTGCATTGGTGAACGTTCTGTGGTTGTTTAATGTTGTCTTGCTCAATTCCCTCTCTCTCTTTCTCTCTCAATTCAATTCAATTCAATTCAATTCAATAGGTGCTTTATTGGCATGACATACGTTTGTGTACATATTGCCAAAGCATGTAAAACAACAACACAACACAACAATGATTATAATAACAGCAACAACAACAATTATGATATCCAACAACAACAGTAGCAATAGGTGCCGTCCCCCACTGTCTCTCAGGTTGTGGCAGGAAAATATAAATCTTACTGCAATGCTCGCCGCTGCCCCCCTCCCAGGACCACCCCTGCATTGTCCATTTCCTGGTACTCTGGAATTACATGTTCCAGCTCCTTGACAAAAGCCCGTTGCTGATTTTCAGATTTGTCACATTTAAGGAGGAAGTGCACCTCTCAAATGTTTCACATTTAAGGAGGAAGTCTCTCGCTCTCGCTCTCGCTCTCTAGCGCTCTCTGTCTCTCTAAAATGTCTCGCTGTCTCTCTCTCTCACTCTCTCTCTCTCTCTTGCTCTCTCTCACTCTCTCTGTCTCAAAAGTCTCTCTCTCTCTCTCTCTCTCTCACTCTCTCTCTCTCTCTTGCTCTCTCTCACTCTCTCTGTCTCAAAAGTCTCTCTCTCTCTCTCTCTCTCTCAATTCAGTTCAATTCGGTGATGCTTTATTGGCATGACTGCATTAATTACAATGTTGCCAAAGCAAAACAGGTCAACAGAGAACTAAACACAAAAACAAACAAAAAAAGGAAAAAGGAATACATAAAACTGGCAGAAACATAGAGCAGCACTTGAACAGCAACTGACAGTAATTGACAGTGTTTTGGTCACTCACTGACCCTTAGGCTATGGCATTCTGACACATATTGTGCCACAAATCAAAATACAGCAGTGGGCTTATCAGTTCCATTTCCATTCACAGGGACCTCCAAGTTGAGCTTCTGGCTTTGTACAAAAATCCTCTCTGATATCTGCTAATCACATTTGGACTTCCTCAGTCTGTTCATCCCACGACATTCATCACGCTATTTGCACCCATGGATTTCATTAGATGAACTCAGAATGCATTTCCCCTGCATCTCTCAGTGTACTCAACCGGAAAAATCTCTCTCTCTCTCGCTGTCTGTCTCTCTCTTGCTCTCTCTCAATTATGTTCAATTCAATTCAATTCAATATGTGCTTTATTGGCATAACATAGATTTTGTACATATTGCCAAAGCATGTAAAACAACAACAACACAACACAACAATGATTATAATAATAACAGCAACAACAACAATGATTATGATATCAAACAACAACAGTAGCAATAGGTGCCGTCCCCCACTGTCTCTCAGGTTGTGTCAAGATAATATAAATCTTGCTGCAATGCTCGCCGCTGGTCCCCCTCCCAGGACCACCCGCAGCTTACCTGCGTCCTCCATGTCCTGCTACTCTGGAATCACATGTTCCAGCTCCTGGACAAAAGCCCGGCGCTGTTTTTCACATGTGTCACATTTAAGGAGGAAGTGCCCCTCTGTCTCCACCTCATCTGTCATGCACTGACCACATGTTCGATGCTCTTTTGGCAACCACGTCTTTTTGTGTCTCCCTTTTCAATGGCGAGACTGTGGTCACTGAGCCTGTATTTGGTGAGGGTCTGTCGCTGCTTCCTGTCTCTGACAGTTAAGAGGTGTTCTTCCAGATCATAGTTTGTTTTTAGGGCCCGATAGACTTCTAGTTTGTTTTGAGTTTTGATTTGAGCGTTCCAATGTTTCAGATAATTGTTCTTGCTTTGTTTTATAGTCTGATTTATCCTCATGTTGGTTTGTTTTATAGTCTGATTTATCCTCATGTTGGTTTGTTTTATAGCTGATTTATCCTCATGTTGGTTTGTTTTATAGCTGATTTATCCTCATGTTGGTTTGTTTTATAACTGATTTATCCTCATGTTGGTTTGTTTTATAGCTGATTTATCCTCATGTTGGTTTGTTTTATAGCTGATTTATCCTCATGTTGGTTTGTTTTATAGTCTGATTTATCCTCATGTTGGTTTGTTTTATAGTCTGATTTATCCTCATGTTGGTTTGTTTTATAGCTGATTTATCCTCATGTTGGTTGTTTTATAGTCTGATTTATCCTCATGTTGGTTTGTTTTATAGCTGATTTATCCTCATGTTGGTTGTTTTATAGCTGATTTATCCTCATGTTGGTTTGTTTTATAGCTGATTTATCCTCATGTTGGTTTGTTTTATAGCTGATTTATCCTCATGTTGGTTGGTTTTATAGTCTGATTTATCCTCATGTTGGTTTGTTTTATAGCTGATTTAACCTCATGTTGGTTTGTTTTATAGTTGATTTATCCTCATGTTGGTTTGTTTTATAGCTGATTTATCCTCATGTTGGTTTGTTTTATAGTCTGATTTATCCTCATGTTGGTTTGTTTTATAGCTGATTTATCCTCATGTTGGTTGTTTTATAGCTGATTTATCCTCATGTTGGTTTGTTTTATAGCTGATTTATCCTCATGTTGGTTTGTTTTATAGCTGATTTATCCTCATGTTGGTTTGTTTTATAGTCTGATTTATCCTCATGTTGGTTTGTTTTATAGCTGATTTATCCTCATGTTTGTTTGTTTTATAGTCTGATTTATCCTCATGTTTGTGTATCATAGCTCATTTATCCTCATGTTTGTTTGTTTTATAGCTGATTTATCCTCATGTGTGTTTGTTTTATAGCTGATTTATCCTCATGTGTGTTTGTTTTATAGCTGATTTATCCTCATGTTGGTTGTTTTATAGCTGATTTATCCTCATGTTGGTTTGTTTTATAGCTGATTTATCCTCATGTTGGTTTGTTTTATAGCTGATTTATCCTCATGTTGGTTTGTTTTATAGCTGATTTATCCTCATGTTGGTTTGTTTTATAGTCTGATTTATCCTCATGTTGGTTTGTTTTATAGTCTGATTTAACCTCCTGTTGGTTTGTTTTATAGCTGATTTATCCTCATGTTTGTTTGTTTTATAGTCTGATTTATCCTCATGTTTGTTTTATAGTCTGATTTATCCTCATGTTTGTTTGTTTTATAGCTGATTTATCCTCATGTTGGTTTGTTTATAGTCTTGATTTATCCTCATGTTGGTTTGTTTATAGTCTGATTTATCCTCATGTTGGTTTGTTTATAGTCTGATTTATCCTCATGTTTGTGTATCATAGCTCATTTATCCTCATGTTTGTTTGTTTTATAGCTGATTTATCCTCATGTTGGTTTGTTTTATAGTCTGATTTATCCTCATGTTGGGGTTTGTTTTATAGCTGATTTATCCTCATGTTGGTTTGTTTTATAGCTGATTTATCCTCATGTTGGTTTGTTTTATAGTCTGATTTATCCTCATGTTGGTTTGTTTTATAGTCTGATTTATCCTCATGTTGGTTGTTTTATAGCTGATTTATCCTCATGTTGGTTTGTTTTATAGTCTGATTTATCCTCATGTTGGTTTGTTTTATAGTCTGATTTATCCTCATGTTGGTTTGTTTTATAGTCTGATTTATCCTCATGTTGGTTGTTTTATAGCTGATTTATCCTCATGTTTGTTTGTTTTATAGCTGATTTATCCTCATGTTGGTTTGTTTTATAGCTGATTTATCCTCATGTTTGTTTGTTTTATAGTCTGATTTATCCTCATGTTTGTTTTATAGTCTGATTTATCCTCATGTTTGTTTGTTTTATAGTCTGATTTATCCTCATGTTTGTTTGTTTTATAGCTGATTTATCCTCATGTTGGTTTGTTTATAGTCTGATTTATCCTCATGTTTGTGTATCATAGATCATTTATCCTCATGTTTGTTTGTTTTATAGCTGATTTATCCTAATGTGTGTTTGTTTTATAGCTGATTTATTCTCATGTTTGTTTGTTTTATAGCTGATTTATCCTCATGTTTGTTTGTTTTATAGCTGATTTATCCTCATGTTGGTTTGTTTTATAGTCTGATTTGTCCTCATGTGGGTTTGTTTTATAGCTGATTTATCCTCATGTTGGTTTGTTTTATAGCTGATTTATCCTCATGTTGGTTTGTTTTATAGCTGATTTATCCTCATGTTGGTTTGTTTTATAGTCTGATTTATCCTCATGTTGGTTTGTTTTATAGCTGATTTATCCTCATGTTTGTTTGTTTTATAGTCTGATTTATCCTCATGTTTGTTTGTTTTATAGCTGATTTACCCTCATGTTGGTTTATTTTATAGCTGATTTACCCTCATGTTGGTGTATTATAGCTGATTTATCCTCATGTGTGTTTGTTTTATAGCTGATTTATCCTCATGTTGGTTTGTTTTATAGTCTGATTTATCCTCATGTTTGTTTTATAGTCTGATTTATCCTCATGTTTGTTTGTTTTATAGCTGATTTATCCTCATGTTGGTTTGTTTATAGTCTTGATTTATCCTCATGTTGGTTTGTTTATAGTCTGATTTATCCTCATGTTGGTTTGTTTATAGTCTGATTTATCCTCATGTTTGTGTATCATAGCTCATTTATCCTCATGTTTGTTTGTTTTATAGCTGATTTATCCTCATGTTGGTTTGTTTTATAGTCTGATTTATCCTCATGTTGAGGTTTGTTTTATAGCTGATTTATCCTCATGTTGGTTTGTTTTATAGCTGATTTATCCTCATGTTGGTTTGTTTTATAGTCTGATTTATCCTCATGTTGGTTTGTTTTATAGTCTGATTTATCCTCATGTTGGTTGTTTTATAGCTGATTTATCCTCATGTTGGTTTGTTTTATAGCTGATTTATCCTCATGTTTGTTTGTTTTATAGTCTGATTTATCCTCATGTTTGTTTGTTTTATAGTCTGATTTATCCTCATGTTTGTTTGTTTTATAGCTGATTTATCCTCATGTTGGTTTGTTTATAGTCTGATTTATCCTCATGTTGGTTTGTTTATAGTCTGATTTATCCTCATGTTGGTTTGTTTATAGTCTGATTTATCCTCATGTTTGTGTATCATAGATCATTTATCCTCATGTTTGTTTGTTTTATAGCTGATTTATCCTAATGTGTGTTTGTTTTATAGCTGATTTATTCTCATGTTTGTTTGTTTTATAGCTGATTTATCCTCATGTTTGTTTGTTTTATAGCTGATTTATCCTCATGTGTGTTTGTTTTATAGTCTGATTTGTCCTCATGTGGGTTTGTTTTATAGCTGATTTATCCTCATGTTGGTTTGTTTTATAGCTGATTTATCCTCATGTTGGTTTGTTTTATAGCTGATTTATCCTCATGTTGGTTTGTTTTATAGTCTGATTTATCCTCATGTTGGTTTGTTTTATAGCTGATTTATCCTCATGTTTGTTTGTTTTATAGTCTGATTTATCCTCATGATTGTTTGTTTTATAGCTGATTTATCCTCATGTTTGTTTGTTTTATAGCTGATTTATCCTCATGTTGGTTTGTTTTATAGTCTTATTTATCCTCATGTTGGTTTGTTTTATAGCTGATTTATCCTCATGTTTGTTTGTTTTATAGCTGATTTATCCTCATGTTGGTTTGTTTTATAGTCTGATTTATCCTCATGTTGGTTTGTTTTATAGCTGATTTATCCTCATGTTGGTTTGTTTTATAGCTGATTTATCCTCATGTTTGTTTGTTTTATAGTCTGATTTATCCTCATGTTTGTTTGTTTAATAGTCTGATTTATCCTCATGTTGGTTTGTTTTATAGCTGATTTATCCTCATGTTGGTTTATTTTATAGCTGATTTACCCTCATGTTGGTGTATTATAGCTGATTTATCCTCATGTGTGTTTGTTTTATAGCTGATTTATCCTCATGTTGGTTTGTTTTACAGTTGATTTATCCTCATGTTTGTGTATTATAGCTGATTTATCCTCATGTTTGTTTGTTTTGTAGCTGATTTATCCTCATGTTTGTGTATTATAGCTGATTTATCCTCATGTTTGTTTGTTTTATAGCTGATTTATCCTCATGTTTGTTTGTTTTATAGCTGATTTATCCTCATGTTTGTTTGTTTTATAGTTGATTTATCCTCATGTTTGTGTATTATAGCTGATTTATCCTCATGTTTGTTTGTTTTGTAGCTGATTTATCCTCATTTTTGTGTATTATAGCTGATTTATCCTCATCTTGGTTTGTTTTATAGCTAATTTATCCTCATGTGTGTTTGTTTTATAGCTGATTTATCCTCATGTGTGTTTGTTTTATAGCTGATTTATCCTCATGTTTGTTTGTTTATAGTCTGATTTATCCTCATGTTGGTTTGTTTTATAGCTGATTTATCCTCATGTTGGTTTGTTTTATAGCTGATTTATCCTCATGTTGGTTGTTTTATAGTCTGATTTATCCTCATGTTGGTTTGTTTTATAGTCTGATTTATCCTCATGTTGGTTTGTTTTATAGTCTGATTTATCCTCATGTTGGTTTGTTTTATAGCTGATTTATCCTCATGTTGGTTTGTTTTATGGTTTGATTTATCCTCATGTCTGTTTGTGTTATAGCCTGACTTATCCTCATGTTTGTTTGTTTTATAGCTGATTTATCCTCATGATTGTTTGTTTTATAGCTGATTTATCCTCATGTTTGTTTGTTTTATAGCCTGATTTATCCTCATGTTGGTTTGTTTTATAGTCTGATTTATCCTCATGTTGGTTTGTTTTATAGCTGATTTATCCTCATGTTGGTTTATTTTATAGCTGATTTATCCTCATGTTTGTTTGTTTTATAGCTGATTTATCCCCATGTTTGTGTATTATAGCTGATTTATCCACATGTTTGTTTGTTTTGTAGCTGATTTATCCTCATGTTGGTTTGTTTTATAGTCTGATTTATCCTCATGTTGGTTTGTTTTGTAGCTGATTTATCCTCATGTTGGTTTGTTTTATAGTCTGATTTATCCTCATGTTTGTTTGTTTTATAGTCTGATTTATCCTCATGTTGGTTTGTTTTATAGTCGGATTTATCCTCATGTTGGTTTGTTTTATAGCTGATTTATCCTCATGTTGGTTTGTTTCATAGTCTGATTTATCCTCATGTTGGTTTGTTTTATAGCTGATTTATCCTCATGTTGGTTTGTTTTATAGCTGATTTATCCTCATGTTGGTTTGTTTTATAGCTGATTTATCCTCATGTTTGTTTGTTTTATAGCTGATTTCTCCTCATGTTTCTTTGTTTTATAGCTGATTTATCCTCATGTTTGTTTGTTTTATAGCTGATTTATCCTCATGTTTGTTTGTTTTATCGTCTGATTTATCCTCATGTTGGTTTGTTTTATAGCTGATTTATCCTCATGTTGGTTTGTTTTATAGCTGATTCATCCTCATGTTTGTTTGTTTTATAGCTGATTTCTCCTCATGTTTTTTTGTTTTATAGCTGATTTATCCTCATGTTGGTTTGTTTTATCGTCTGATTTATCCTCATGATTGTTTGTTTTATAGCTGATTTATCCCCATGTTTGTTTGTGTTATAGTCTGATTTATCCTCATGTTTGTTTGTTTTATAGCTGATTTATCCTCATGTGTGTTTGTTTTATAGTCTGATTTATCCTCATGTTTGTTTGTTTTGTAGCCTGATTTATTGTAATCTTTGTTTGGAATGCAGTGGTGGCCTGAGGTTGGTTGGTCTTAAGTATTTGTTAAAGGGTTAGTGAGTCTCAGAACCAGCTGGTTCAGGGGACTCTTTTCGGGGTGAAGTGCAATGTATTTGTTGGGCTTGTATTTAAGTGCATCCAGAAATGCAGAGATCTTTTTTGTACATTTATCAATAATGGAAACCAGCCTAATTCTGCGCTACGTGCGTCGTTTGGTGTTTTCCTTTGTATTTTCAGAATCATTCTACAGAATTCAGCATGTAGGGTTTCTGCTGCATGCTTGTCCCATCTAGTGTAGCTGGAAAGACTGAGTGGACCCCATACCTCACTTCCATATAGCGCAATGGGTAGAATTACACTATCAAACAGTTTGCACCAGATGGAGATTGGTATATCAATGTTAAAGAATTTATTTTTAATTGCATATAGAGCTCAGCCAGCTTTTTGTTTTAGCTTATTCACTGCCCTACTGAAACTCCCTGATGCTGTAATAATTAGACCAAGGTAAGTATACTGCATCATATGCTCTAAGGTGATGCTACCTAGAGTCAACTGGTATCTATTTTCCTGACATCTGGGCTTCTTCTGGAAGATCGTTACTTTTGTCTTTTTTGGATTTATTGCCAGGGCCCAGTGCTGGCAATAGTCCTCAAGCAGGTCTAGTAGTTGTTGCAGCCCACCTGCGGTTGGTGACAACAAAACTAGATCATCTGCATAAAGCAAACATTTTACTTCCATGTCATACAGGGGGAGACCTGGGGCTGCAGACTGTTCCAGCTGCGCTGCCAGTTCATTAATATATATATTGAACAGTGTTGGGCTAAGTCCACAGCCCTGTCTCACCCCCCTTTTCTGAGTGAAGAAATCAGTGGGTTTGTCTCCAAGCTTAACTGCACATTTGTTGTCCGAATACATTGACTTTATTTTGTCATACACTCTACTCCCTACATCACTTTGTAAAAGTTTATAGTATAGTCCTTCATGCCAAATAGAGTCGAAAGCTTTTTTGAAGTCAATAAAACAAGCAAATATTTTTCCATTTTTTGTTTGATTGATATGTTCCTTTTTGAGGGTGTGTAGGGTGTAAATATGGTCCGTAGTCCAGTGATTTGGGAGGAAGCCAGTTTGACCTTTGCTCAGGACATTGTGTTTTGTAAGGAGGATTAGAATTTGATTGTTCAAAATGCTGTCAAACATGTCTGTGAATGTTCTCATTCATCCAGGTCATGGTTATCCAAAGGAATTGAATCGAATGCAACTGGACTTGGTATATATCCGTGAAGACGTTTCGCCTCTCATCCAAGAGGCTTCGTCAGTTCGTGCCTTTCTGACTAGACCAAGCTAGTCTGACTGGCTGGGGATGAAACTCAGATATTTATCCTCTTTGGAGTCGTTATCAGAGCTAACGATGTCCATGGCTCTTTGTGTTCCGATGTTTAGCAATGCCCGTCGTTATCAGGGCTATTGATGTGCATGGCTCTTTGTGATCCAATGTTAAGTAGCGACGGTCGTTGGGGGTGTTAGTTTCGACTTCGTTAGTGCTCCATTCAGTGATCATGAGTCGTTGAAGCCGTTAGTGACCGACTGTTGTTCTTGGAGGCTAAGCTTCTTGAGTCTCCAGGGTAGAGATGAAAGGACAGCATTGTAAGTGGGAGATAGGTGGTGTCGCAGACCTCCTCCTCTGTTGAGGGATGGTTTTTCCAGTTTCGCATAGGTGGCTTCCTTCACCCCTCTTTCAAACCTTCTATCTTCCCAACACAAGAGGTGCAAGCGTTTACCAAACACATCAACTCAGTGGACAAGAACACTAAGTTCACAAGGGAAGATGTAAAGAACAACAGTTTGCCCTTCTTGGACTGTGACGTCCACATTGGGGAAGACAGGAGCCTCCACATTGGGCTTTGCAGGAAACCTACACACACAGACCAATATCTACTTTTTGACTCACACCACCCTCTGGAACACAAACTGAGCATCATCAGAACTCTGCAACACAGAGCTGACTATGTGCCCAGCAGCACTCAGGCCCAACGAGAAGAAGACAAACACCTGAGGGGAGCTTTAACAACCTGCGGCTACCCCAGTTGGACCTTTGTGAAAACTGCAACATGTTCCAAAAAGACCAACCAGGTGAGCGATGAGGAGAAAAGGAACAGAAGGAATAACATAGTCATCCTGCATGTTTCTGGGGTCTCCGAGAAACTCAGGAGAATTTTTAACAAACACCGCATCCCGGTATACTTCAAACCCAGCAACACACTCCGACAAAGACTGGTTCATCCCAAAGACCGTGTACCACACACCCGGAAAAGCAGTCTGGTGTATGCTGTACAATGCAATGAGGATTGCACTGACATATACATAGGAGAAACCAAACAACCACAACACAAACGGATGGCCCAACACAGAAGGCCAAACTCCTCAGGACAAGACTCAGCAGTCTATCTATACCTAAAGGAGAAGACACACTCCTTCGAGGACAGCAACGTGCACATTTTGGACAGGGAAGATAGATGGTTTGAAAGAGGGGTGAAGGAAGCCATCTATGTGAACTGGAAAAACCATCCCTCAACAGAGGAGGAGGTCTGCGACACCACCTATCTCCCACTTACAATGCCGTCCTTTCATCTCTACCCAGGAGACTCAAGAAGCCTAGCCTCCAAGAACAACAGTCGGTCACTAACGGCTCCAACGACTCTCATGACCACTGAATAATGAAGTCGAAACTACGGCTCCAACGACTCTCATGACCGCTGAATAATGAAGTCGAAACTAACACCCCCAACCACCGTCGCTGCTAAACATCGGAACACAAAAGAGCCATGCATATCAATACCTCTGTTAGCGACGGGCGTTGCTAAACATCGGAACACAAAGAGCCATGGACATCTATAGCTCTGATAACGACTCCAAAGAGGATAAATATCTGAGTTTCATCACCAGCCAGTCATTCTAGCTTGGTCTAGTCAGAAAGGCACGAACTGATGAAGCCTCTTGGATTAGAGGCGAAACGTCTTCACGGATATATACCAAGTCCAGTTGTACTCGATTCAATTCCTTTGGATGCTATCAAACACCTTCCCCAGACTACTGCTCACACAAATGCCTCTGAAATTATTAGGATCCAATTTGTCTCAATTTTTATGAATAGGAGTTATAAGCCCTTTGCTCCAGGTGTCAGGAAAATATCCCGAATTTAGAACGATGTTGAATAATTTGAGTACTGCCCTTTGCAGCTCAGGTGTGCTGTTTTTAAGCATCTCGCTTCTGGTGCTGTCAAGGCCACAAGCTTTATTGGGTTTTAAGGATTTGAGCTTCTGTGCCAGTTCTTCTTATGTTATTGGAAAATCCAGTGGGTTTTGGTTGTCTTTTATAGTGCATTCAAGCAACTGTGATTTCTGTTTGATCGAATTGGAATTGGAATTTGAGTGTTCTTGTTGGATTTCTGAATAGATATGTTCAAAATGATTTTTCCAAATTTCTCCATTTTGGATGGGAAGGTCTTGTGGATTTGTAGAGCTCAAATTATTCCACATTTCCCAGAATTGGTTTTGATTCAGGGAATGTTCTATTTCCTGTAGGGTTTTACCTACATGGCTTTGTTTTTTCATTCTTAATGTGTGTTTATATAGTTTTAATATTTCGCTATATTTCTTTCTTATATCCATATCTCGAGGTTGGTAGTGTTTCAGGTTTGACAATTTACGCAGTTCTTTTCTTATATTTTTACAATCGTAAATCCATTTTTCATTTTTAGGTTGTTTCTTTTTGTTGTTGTTGATCCTTGGTAGGACCATGTTTGCTGCCGTCTGAAAGATGTAATTGATTTCATTGACAGCTTGGTTGGTACTGTCCTTATTAGTTTCAAACGGTTTGTTAATGAAGTTAGTAATCATATTAAGTAATTTGGGTGAATTCAGGATACTGATAAATTTTTCTGCATCTGTGGGTCTTTTGAACAGCTTGCTGGGCTCCTCTATAGGCATTTGAGTCAGGTTAATAGTTTTGAGGAAAATCATAATTTGGTTATGGTCAGAAACAGGAGTTTGTTGTCTGACAGCGAATGCGTTGAAGGAGGTGGTGTCCATGTCAGTTATTGCATAGTCAACTACACTAGCTCCAAGACCTGAACAACATGTGAACCTTCCCAAAAAGTCCCCTCTGATCCTGCCGTTAAGTGTGTACAGGCCAGAGAGTTCAGTTAATATGACTATGTTGACATTATCGATGTTTTTTAAGAAGTCAGGGTCTCTACTCTTCATCCCAGAGGAAGATGAGAAGAGACGCTGGATGGTCCAGCAAGACAGAAAAAGAATGCATGAAATGAAAACATACAATGAGTCTCTTTTGTGAGACAGAGAATTATTAAGTTACAGTGGAAGACATATATAAAATGTGACGATAACTCTTACCAAATACCTCAATATCGATATTGTGGGCATTATTATACACACCCAGAGCCAAATCAACCCTTAGGATTCCCCTGTGTAAGTGGTTACCCCATCAAGACCTGATGAGACGTAGGGGGTCACCCTAGATGTTGCTAAAAAGAGACCTCAGGTCTTAAAGGGTTAAAGGCAAACAACATAGCAGCGAGAACAGTCAGGCAGCTTAAGCTCAGAAAGTTACATGACCCTGGTGTATTGCAGCCATCCAGAATCCCAGATGACATCCAGACCCTCATCATGATACCCACATAATATTGATAAATTGCCCTGCCCTAGTCTGTGGTGTACAGAATAGTGCGGGAATTATGTGGCTTGGACGGGCAGTCTATTGTGTGTGTGTGCGCGCGCGTGCACGCCTGTGTATTTTACCCACACAGCAGTCTGGAGCACAGGGTGTGGAGCATCTCCTTTATCTCTCCCAGCTCGGTCTTGGCTGGGGCAGTGGGTGTGGGAGGGGGCTATTCTCTCTTCCTGTCTCTCTCATCATCTCTCTCTCTTCCCCTCCCTCTCCTCCGCTCTCTCTCATCCTCTCGCTTGCTTCCTCTCTCTCCTCATCTCTCACTTTTCCTCTCCCTCTCTTCCGCTCTCTCATCCTCTCTCTCTCTTCCTCTCTCCCCCTCTCTCTCCTCTCATCCTCTCTCTCTTCCTCTCTCATCCTCTCTTCCTCTTTCTCTCTTCCTCTCTCTTCCTTCTCATCCTCTCTCTCTTCCTCGCTCTTCCTAAAATATAAATGTCAACTCTTGAAACTTCATTGCAGGGCAGACAAAAATGGCTATCTATGTGAGCAGGAAAAAAGAATCGAGGAGTGTGTAGAATGTCATGGTGAACTGTTGTTTAGCAGGATGGTCCAGGCCAGGATAACTGTTGTTTAGCAGGATGGTCCAGGCCAGGATAACTGTTGATTAGCAGGGTGGTCCAGGCCAGGATAACTGTTGTTTAGCAGGGTGGTCCAGGCCAGGATAACTGTTGTTTAGCAGAGTAGTCCAGGCCAGGATAACTGTTGTTTAGCAGGATGGTCCAGGCCAGGATAACTGTTGTTTAGCAGGATGGTCCAGACCAGGATAACTGTTGTTTAGCAGGATGGTCCAGACCAGGATAACTGTTGTTTAGCAGGGTGGTCCAGGCCAGGATAACTGTTGTTTAGCAGGTTAATCCCGAGCAGGGTAACTGTTGTTTAGCAGGATGGTCCAGGCCAGGATAACTGTTGATTAGCAGGATGGTCCAGGCCAGGATAACTGTTGTTTAGCAGGATGGTCCAGACCAGGATAACTGTTGATTAGCAGGATGGTCCAGGCCAGGATAACTGTTGTTTAGCAGGATGGTCCAGGCCAGGATAACTGTTGTTTAGCAGGGTGGTCCAGACCAGGATAACTGTTGTTTAGCAGGGTGGTCCAGACCAGGATAACTGTTGTTTAGCAGGGTGGTCCAGACCAGGATAACTGTTGTTTAGCAGGGTGGTCCAGGCCAGGGTAACTGTTATTTAGCAGGACGGTCCACGCCAGGATAACTGTTGATGGTCCAGACCAGGATAACTGTTGTTAGCAAGATGGTCCAGGCCAGGATAACTGTTGTTTAGCAGGACGGTCCAGGCCAGGATAACTGTTGATGGTCCAGACCAGGATAACTGTTGTTAGCAAGATGGTCCAGGCCAGGGTAACTGTTGTTTAGCAGGTTAATCTCGAACAGGGTAACTGTTGTTTAGCAGGATGGTCCAGGCCAGGATAACTGTTGTTTAGCAGAGTAGTCCAGGCCAGGATAACTGTTGTTTAGCAGGATGGTCCAGACCAGGATAACTGTTGTTTAGCAGGGTGGTCCAGGCCAGGGTAACTGTTGTTTAGCAGGGTGGTCCAGACCAGGATAACTGTTGTTTAGCAGGATGGTCCAGGCCAGGGTAACTGTTATTTAGCAGGACGGTCCAGGCCAGGATAACTGTTGATGGTCCAGACCAGGATAACTGTTGTTAGCAAGATGGTCCAGGCCAGGATAACTGTTGTTTAGCAGGACGGTCCAGACCAGGATAACTGTTGTTAGCAAGATGGTCCAGGCCAGGATAACTGTTGTTTAGCAGGACGGTCCAGGCCAGGATAACTGTTGATGGTCCAGACCAGGATAACTGTTGTTAGCAAGATGGTCCAGGCCAGGATAACTGTTGTTTAGCAGGACGGTCCAGACCAGGATAACTGTTGTTAGCAAGATGGTCCAGGCCAGGATAACTGTTGTTTAGCAGGACGGTCCAGGCCAGGATAACTGTTGATGGTCCAGACCAGGATAACTGTTGTTAGCAAGATGGTCCAGGCCAGGGTAACTGTTGTTTAGCAGGATGGTCCAGGCCAGGATAACTGTTGTTTAGCAGGATGGTCCAGACCAGGATAACTGTTGTTTAGCAGGATGGTCCAGACCAGGATAACTGTTGTTTAGCAGGACGGTCCAGACCAGGATAACTGTTGTTAGCAAGATGGTCCAGGCCAGGATAACTGTTGTTTAGCAGGACGGTCCAGGCCAGGATAACTGTTGATGGTCCAGACCAGGATAACTGTTGTTAGCAAGATGGTCCAGGCCAGGATAACTGTTGTTTAGCAGGACGGTCCAGACCAGGATAACTGTTGTTAGCAAGATGGTCCAGGCCAGGATAACTGTTGTTTAGCAGGACGGTCCAGGCCAGGATAACTGTTGATGGTCCAGACCAGGATAACTGTTGTTAACAAGATGATCCAGGCCAGGATAACTGTTGTTTAGCAGGTTAATCTCGAACAGGGTAACTGTTGTTTAGCAGGATGGTCCAGGCCAGGATAACTGTTGTTTAGCAGAGTAGTCCAGGCCAGGATAACTGTTGTTTAGCAGGATGGTCCAGGCCAGGATAACTGTTGTTTAGCAGGATGGTCCAGGCCAGGATAACTGTTGTTTAGCAGGATGGTCCAGACCAGGATAACTGTTGTTTAGCAGGATGGTCCAGACCAGGATAGCTGTTGATTAGCAGGATGGTCCAGGCCAGGATAACTGTTGTTTAGCAGGATGGTCCAGACCAGGATAACTGTTGTTTAGCAGGGTGGTCCAGGCCAGGGTAACTGTTGTTTAGCAGGGTGGTCCAGACCAGGATAACTGTTGTTTAGCAGGGTGGTCCAGGCCAGGGTAACTGTTATTTAGCAGGACGGTCCAGGCCAGGATAACTGTTGATGGTCCAGACCAGGATAACTGTTGTTAGCAAGATGGTCCAGGCCAGGATAACTGTTGTTTAGCAGGACGGTCCAGACCAGGATAACTGTTGTTAGCAAGATGGTCCAGGCCAGGATAACTGTTGTTTAGCAGGACGGTCCAGGCCAGGATAACTGTTGATGGTCCAGACCAGGATAACTGTTGTTAGCAAGATGGTCCAGGCCAGGGTAACTGTTGTTTAGCAGGTTAATCCCGAACAGGGTAACTGTTGTTTAGCAGGATGGTCCAGGCCAGGATAACTGTTGTTTAGCAGGATGGTCCAGGCCAGGATAACTGTTGTTTAGCAGGATGGTCCAGACCAGGATAACTGTTGTTTAGCAGGATGGTCCAGACCAGGATAACTGTTGATTAGCAGGATGGTCCAGGCCAGGATAACTGTTGTTTAGCAGGATGGTCCAGGCCAGGATAACTGTTGTTTAGCAGGATGGTCCAGACCAGGATAACTGTTGTTTAGCAGGGTGGTCCAGACCAGGATAACTGTTGTTTAGCAGGGTGGTCCAGACCAGGATAACTGTTGTTTAGCAGGGTGGTCCAGGCCAGGGTAACTGTTATTTAGCAGGACGGTCCAGGCCAGGATAACTGTTGATGGTCCAGACCAGGATAACAGTTGTTAGCAAGATGGTCCAGGCCAGGGTAACTGTTGTTAGCAAGATGGTCCAGGCCAGGATAACTGTTGATGGTCCAGACCAGGATAACTGTTGTTTAGCAGGATGGTCCAGGCCAGGATAACTGTTGTTTAGCAGGATGGTCCAGGCCAGGATAACTATTGTTTAGCAGGATGGTCCAGACCAGGATAACTGTTGATTAGCAGGGTGGTCCAGACCAGGATAACTGTTCTTTAGCAGGGTGGTCCAGGCCAGGATAACTGTTGTTTAGCAGGATGGTCCAGGCCAGGATAACTATTGTTTAGCAGGATGGTCCAGACCAGGATAACTGTTGATTAGCAGGGTGGTCCAGACCAGGATAACTGTTGTTTAGCAGGGTGGTCCAGACCAGGATAACTGTTGTTAGCAAGATGGTCCAGGCCAGGGTAACTGTTGTTTAGCAGGTTAATCTCGAACAGGGTAACTGTTGTTTAGCAGGATGGTCCAGGCCAGGATAACTGTTGTTTAGCAGAGTAGTCCAGGCCAGGATAACTGTTGTTTAGCAGGATGGTCCAGGCCAGGATAACTGTTGTTTAGCAGGATGGTCCAGGCCAGGATAACTGTTGTTTAGCAGGATGGTCCAGACCAGGATAACTGTTGTTTAGCAGGATGGTCCAGACCAGGATAGCTGTTGATTAGCAGGATGGTCCAGGCCAGGATAACTGTTGTTTAGCAGGATGGTCCAGACCAGGATAACTGTTGTTTAGCAGGGTGGTCCAGGCCAGGGTAACTGTTGTTTAGCAGGGTGGTCCAGACCAGGATAACTGTTGTTTAGCAGGGTGGTCCAGGCCAGGGTAACTGTTATTTAGCAGGACGGTCCAGGCCAGGATAACTGTTGATGGTCCAGACCAGGATAACTGTTGTTAGCAAGATGGTCCAGGCCAGGATAACTGTTGTTTAGCAGGACGGTCCAGACCAGGATAACTGTTGTTAGCAAGATGGTCCAGGCCAGGATAACTGTTGTTTAGCAGGACGGTCCAGGCCAGGATAACTGTTGATGGTCCAGACCAGGATAACTGTTGTTAGCAAGATGGTCCAGGCCAGGGTAACTGTTGTTTAGCAGGTTAATCCCGAACAGGGTAACTGTTGTTTAGCAGGATGGTCCAGGCCAGGATAACTGTTGTTTAGCAGGGTGGTCCAGACCAGGATAACTGTTGTTTAGCAGGGTGGTCCAGACCAGGATAACTGTTGTTTAGCAGGGTGGTCCAGGCCAGGGTAACTGTTATTTAGCAGGACGGTCCAGGCCAGGATAACTGTTGATGGTCCAGGCCAGGATAACTGTTGTTAGCAAGATGGTCCAGGCCAGGGTAACTGTTGTTAGCAAGATGGTCCAGGCCAGGATAACTGTTGATGGTCCAGACCAGGATAACTGTTGTTTAGCAGGATGGTCCAGGCCAGGATAACTGTTGTTTAGCAGGATGGTCCAGGCCAGGATAACTATTGTTTAGCAGGATGGTCCAGACCAGGATAACTGTTGATTAGCAGGGTGGTCCAGACCAGGATAACTGTTCTTTAGCAGGGTGGTCCAGGCCAGGATAACTGTTGTTTAGCAGGATGGTCCAGGCCAGGATAACTATTGTTTAGCAGGATGGTCCAGACCAGGATAACTGTTGATTAGCAGGGTGGTCCAGACCAGGATAACTGTTGTTTAGCAGGGTGGTCCAGGCCAGGATAACTGTTGTTTAGCAGGTTAATCCCGAACAGGGTAACTGTTGTTTAGCAGGATGGTCCAGGCCAGGATAACTGTTGATTAGCAGGATGGTCCAGGCCAGGATAACTGTTGTTTAGCAGGATGGTCCAGACCAGGATAACTGTTGATTAGCAGGATGGTCCAGGCCAGGATAACTGTTGTTTAGCAGGATGGTCCAGGCCAGGATAACTGTTGTTTAGCAGGGTGGTCCAGACCAGGATAACTGTTGTTTAGCAGGGTGGTCCAGGCCAGGGTAACTGTTATTTAGCAGGACGGTCCATGCCAGGATAACTGTTGATGGTCCAGACCAGGATAACTGTTGTTAGCAAGATGGTCCAGGCCAGGATAACTGTTGTTTAGCAGGACGGTCCAGACCAGGATAACTGTTGTTAGCAAGATGGTCCATGCCAGGATAACTGTTGATGGTCCAGACCAGGATAACTGTTGTTAGCAAGATGGTCCAGGCCAGGGTAACTGTTGTTTAGCAGGTTAATCTCGAACAGGGTAACTGTTGTTTAGCAGGATGGTCCAGGCCAGGATAACTGTTGTTTAGCAGAGTAGTCCAGGCCAGGATAACTGTTGTTTAGCAGGATGGTCCAGGCCAGGATAACTGTTGTTTAGCAGGATGGTCCAGGCCAGGATAACTGTTGTTTAGCAGGATGGTCCAGACCAGGATAACTGTTGTTTAGCAGGATGGTCCAGACCAGGATAGCTGTTGATTAGCAGGATGGTCCAGGCCAGGATAACTGTTGTTTAGCAGGATGGTCCAGACCAGGATAACTGTTGTTTAGCAGGGTGGTCCAGGCCAGGGTAACTGTTGTTTAGCAGGGTGGTCCAGACCAGGATAACTGTTGTTTAGCAGGGTGGTCCAGGCCAGGGTAACTGTTATTTAGCAGGACGGTCCAGGCCAGGATAACTGTTGATGGTCCAGACCAGGATAACTGTTGTTAGCAAGATGGTCCAGGCCAGGATAACTGTTGTTTAGCAGGACGGTCCAGACCAGGATAACTGTTGTTAGCAAGATGGTCCAGGCCAGGATAACTGTTGTTTAGCAGGACGGTCCAGGCCAGGATAACTGTTGATGGTCCAGACCAGGATAACTGTTGTTAGCAAGATGGTCCAGGCCAGGGTAACTGTTGTTTAGCAGGTTAATCCCGAACAGGGTAACTGTTGTTTAGCAGGATGGTCCAGGCCAGGATAACTGTTGTTTAGCAGGGTGGTCCAGACCAGGATAACTGTTGTTTAGCAGGGTGGTCCAGACCAGGATAACTGTTGTTTAGCAGGGTGGTCCAGGCCAGGGTAACTGTTATTTAGCAGGACGGTCCAGGCCAGGATAACTGTTGATGGTCCAGGCCAGGATAACTGTTGTTAGCAAGATGGTCCAGGCCAGGGTAACTGTTGTTAGCAAGATGGTCCAGGCCAGGATAACTGTTGATGGTCCAGACCAGGATAACTGTTGTTTAGCAGGATGGTCCAGGCCAGGATAACTGTTGTTTAGCAGGATGGTCCAGGCCAGGATAACTATTGTTTAGCAGGATGGTCCAGACCAGGATAACTGTTGATTAGCAGGGTGGTCCAGACCAGGATAACTGTTCTTTAGCAGGGTGGTCCAGGCCAGGATAACTGTTGTTTAGCAGGATGGTCCAGGCCAGGATAACTATTGTTTAGCAGGATGGTCCAGACCAGGATAACTGTTGATTAGCAGGGTGGTCCAGACCAGGATAACTGTTGTTTAGCAGGGTGGTCCAGGCCAGGATAACTGTTGTTTAGCAGGTTAATCCCGAACAGGGTAACTGTTGTTTAGCAGGATGGTCCAGGCCAGGATAACTGTTGATTAGCAGGATGGTCCAGGCCAGGATAACTGTTGTTTAGCAGGATGGTCCAGACCAGGATAACTGTTGATTAGCAGGATGGTCCAGGCCAGGATAACTGTTGTTTAGCAGGATGGTCCAGGCCAGGATAACTGTTGTTTAGCAGGGTGGTCCAGACCAGGATAACTGTTGTTTAGCAGGGTGGTCCAGGCCAGGGTAACTGTTATTTAGCAGGACGGTCCATGCCAGGATAACTGTTGATGGTCCAGACCAGGATAACTGTTGTTAGCAAGATGGTCCAGGCCAGGATAACTGTTGTTTAGCAGGACGGTCCAGACCAGGATAACTGTTGTTAGCAAGATGGTCCAGGCCAGGATAACTGTTGTTTAGCAGGACAGTCCAGGCCAGGATAACTGTTGATGGTCCAGACCAGGATAACTGTTGTTAGCAAGATGGTCCAGGCCAGGGTAACTGTTGTTTAGCAGGTTAATCTCGAACAGGGTAACTGTTGTTTAGCAGGATGGTCCAGGCCAGGATAACTGTTGTTTAGCAGGATGGTCCAGACCAGGATAACTGTTGTTTAGCAGGATGGTCCAGGCCAGGACAACTGTTGTTTAGCAGGATGGTCCAGACCAGGATAACTGTTGTTTAGCAGGATGGTCCAGGCCAGGATAACTGTTGTTTAGCAGGATGGTCCAGGCCAGGATAACTATTGTTTAGCAGGATGGTCCAGACCAGGATAACTGTTGATTAGCAGGGTGGTCCAGACCAGGATAACTGTTGTTTAGCAGGGTGGTCCAGGCCAGGATAACTGTTGTTTAGCAGAGTAGTCCAGGCCAGGATAACTGTTGTTTAGCAGGATGGTCCAGGCCAGGATAACTGTTGTTTAGCAGGATGGTCCAGACCAGGATAACTGTTGTTTAGCAGGATGGTCCAGACCAGGATAACTGTTGTTTAGCAGGGTGGTCCAGGCCAGGATAACTGTTGTTTAGCAGGTTAATCCCGAGCAGGGTAACTGTTGTTTAGCAGGATGGTCCAGGCCAGGATAACTGTTGATTAGCAGGATGGTCCAGGCCAGGATAACTGTTGTTTAGCAGGATGGTCCAGACCAGGATAACTGTTGATTAGCAGGATGGTCCAGGCCAGGATAACTGTTGTTTAGCAGGATGGTCCAGGCCAGGATAACTGTTGTTTAGCAGGGTGGTCCAGACCAGGATAACTGTTGTTTAGCAGGGTGGTCCAGACCAGGATAACTGTTGTTTAGCAGGGTGGTCCAGACCAGGATAACTGTTGTTTAGCAGGGTGGTCCAGGCCAGGGTAACTGTTATTTAGCAGGACGGTCCACGCCAGGATAACTGTTGATGGTCCAGACCAGGATAACTGTTGTTAGCAAGATGGTCCAGGCCAGGATAACTGTTGTTTAGCAGGACGGTCCAGGCCAGGATAACTGTTGATGGTCCAGACCAGGATAACTGTTGTTAGCAAGATGGTCCAGGCCAGGGTAACTGTTGTTTAGCAGGTTAATCTCGAACAGGGTAACTGTTGTTTAGCAGGATGGTCCAGGCCAGGATAACTGTTGTTTAGCAGAGTAGTCCAGGCCAGGATAACTGTTGTTTAGCAGGATGGTCCAGACCAGGATAACTGTTGTTTAGCAGGGTGGTCCAGGCCAGGGTAACTGTTGTTTAGCAGGGTGGTCCAGACCAGGATAACTGTTGTTTAGCAGGATGGTCCAGGCCAGGGTAACTGTTATTTAGCAGGACGGTCCAGGCCAGGATAACTGTTGATGGTCCAGACCAGGATAACTGTTGTTAGCAAGATGGTCCAGGCCAGGATAACTGTTGTTTAGCAGGACGGTCCAGACCAGGATAACTGTTGTTAGCAAGATGGTCCAGGCCAGGATAACTGTTGTTTAGCAGGACGGTCCAGGCCAGGATAACTGTTGATGGTCCAGACCAGGATAACTGTTGTTAGCAAGATGGTCCAGGCCAGGATAACTGTTGTTTAGCAGGACGGTCCAGACCAGGATAACTGTTGTTAGCAAGATGGTCCAGGCCAGGATAACTGTTGTTTAGCAGGACGGTCCAGGCCAGGATAACTGTTGATGGTCCAGACCAGGATAACTGTTGTTAGCAAGATGGTCCAGGCCAGGGTAACTGTTGTTTAGCAGGATGGTCCAGGCCAGGATAACTGTTGTTTAGCAGGATGGTCCAGACCAGGATAACTGTTGTTTAGCAGGATGGTCCAGACCAGGATAACTGTTGTTTAGCAGGACGGTCCAGACCAGGATAACTGTTGTTAGCAAGATGGTCCAGGCCAGGATAACTGTTGTTTAGCAGGACGGTCCAGGCCAGGATAACTGTTGATGGTCCAGACCAGGATAACTGTTGTTAGCAAGATGGTCCAGGCCAGGATAACTGTTGTTTAGCAGGACGGTCCAGACCAGGATAACTGTTGTTAGCAAGATGGTCCAGGCCAGGATAACTGTTGTTTAGCAGGACGGTCCAGGCCAGGATAACTGTTGATGGTCCAGACCAGGATAACTGTTGTTAACAAGATGATCCAGGCCAGGATAACTGTTGTTTAGCAGGTTAATCTCGAACAGGGTAACTGTTGTTTAGCAGGATGGTCCAGGCCAGGATAACTGTTGTTTAGCAGAGTAGTCCAGGCCAGGATAACTGTTGTTTAGCAGGATGGTCCAGGCCAGGATAACTGTTGTTTAGCAGGATGGTCCAGGCCAGGATAACTGTTGTTTAGCAGGATGGTCCAGACCAGGATAACTGTTGTTTAGCAGGATGGTCCAGACCAGGATAGCTGTTGATTAGCAGGATGGTCCAGGCCAGGATAACTGTTGTTTAGCAGGATGGTCCAGACCAGGATAACTGTTGTTTAGCAGGGTGGTCCAGGCCAGGGTAACTGTTGTTTAGCAGGGTGGTCCAGACCAGGATAACTGTTGTTTAGCAGGGTGGTCCAGGCCAGGGTAACTGTTATTTAGCAGGACGGTCCAGGCCAGGATAACTGTTGATGGTCCAGACCAGGATAACTGTTGTTAGCAAGATGGTCCAGGCCAGGATAACTGTTGTTTAGCAGGACGGTCCAGACCAGGATAACTGTTGTTAGCAAGATGGTCCAGGCCAGGATAACTGTTGTTTAGCAGGACGGTCCAGGCCAGGATAACTGTTGATGGTCCAGACCAGGATAACTGTTGTTAGCAAGATGGTCCAGGCCAGGGTAACTGTTGTTTAGCAGGTTAATCCCGAACAGGGTAACTGTTGTTTAGCAGGATGGTCCAGGCCAGGATAACTGTTGTTTAGCAGGATGGTCCAGGCCAGGATAACTGTTGTTTAGCAGGATGGTCCAGACCAGGATAACTGTTGTTTAGCAGGATGGTCCAGACCAGGATAACTGTTGATTAGCAGGATGGTCCAGGCCAGGATAACTGTTGTTTAGCAGGATGGTCCAGGCCAGGATAACTGTTGTTTAGCAGGATGGTCCAGACCAGGATAACTGTTGTTTAGCAGGGTGGTCCAGACCAGGATAACTGTTGTTTAGCAGGGTGGTCCAGACCAGGATAACTGTTGTTTAGCAGGGTGGTCCAGGCCAGGGTAACTGTTATTTAGCAGGACGGTCCAGGCCAGGATAACTGTTGATGGTCCAGACCAGGATAACAGTTGTTAGCAAGATGGTCCAGGCCAGGGTAACTGTTGTTAGCAAGATGGTCCAGGCCAGGATAACTGTTGATGGTCCAGACCAGGATAACTGTTGTTTAGCAGGATGGTCCAGGCCAGGATAACTGTTGTTTAGCAGGATGGTCCAGGCCAGGATAACTATTGTTTAGCAGGATGGTCCAGACCAGGATAACTGTTGATTAGCAGGGTGGTCCAGACCAGGATAACTGTTCTTTAGCAGGGTGGTCCAGGCCAGGATAACTGTTGTTTAGCAGGATGGTCCAGGCCAGGATAACTATTGTTTAGCAGGATGGTCCAGACCAGGATAACTGTTGATTAGCAGGGTGGTCCAGACCAGGATAACTGTTGTTTAGCAGGGTGGTCCAGACCAGGATAACTGTTGTTAGCAAGATGGTCCAGGCCAGGGTAACTGTTGTTTAGCAGGTTAATCTCGAACAGGGTAACTGTTGTTTAGCAGGATGGTCCAGGCCAGGATAACTGTTGTTTAGCAGAGTAGTCCAGGCCAGGATAACTGTTGTTTAGCAGGATGGTCCAGGCCAGGATAACTGTTGTTTAGCAGGATGGTCCAGGCCAGGATAACTGTTGTTTAGCAGGATGGTCCAGACCAGGATAACTGTTGTTTAGCAGGATGGTCCAGACCAGGATAGCTGTTGATTAGCAGGATGGTCCAGGCCAGGATAACTGTTGTTTAGCAGGATGGTCCAGACCAGGATAACTGTTGTTTAGCAGGGTGGTCCAGGCCAGGGTAACTGTTGTTTAGCAGGGTGGTCCAGACCAGGATAACTGTTGTTTAGCAGGGTGGTCCAGGCCAGGGTAACTGTTATTTAGCAGGACGGTCCAGGCCAGGATAACTGTTGATGGTCCAGACCAGGATAACTGTTGTTAGCAAGATGGTCCAGGCCAGGATAACTGTTGTTTAGCAGGACGGTCCAGACCAGGATAACTGTTGTTAGCAAGATGGTCCAGGCCAGGATAACTGTTGTTTAGCAGGACGGTCCAGGCCAGGATAACTGTTGATGGTCCAGACCAGGATAACTGTTGTTAGCAAGATGGTCCAGGCCAGGGTAACTGTTGTTTAGCAGGTTAATCCCGAACAGGGTAACTGTTGTTTAGCAGGATGGTCCAGGCCAGGATAACTGTTGTTTAGCAGGGTGGTCCAGACCAGGATAACTGTTGTTTAGCAGGGTGGTCCAGACCAGGATAACTGTTGTTTAGCAGGGTGGTCCAGGCCAGGGTAACTGTTATTTAGCAGGACGGTCCAGGCCAGGATAACTGTTGATGGTCCAGGCCAGGATAACTGTTGTTAGCAAGATGGTCCAGGCCAGGGTAACTGTTGTTAGCAAGATGGTCCAGGCCAGGATAACTGTTGATGGTCCAGACCAGGATAACTGTTGTTTAGCAGGATGGTCCAGGCCAGGATAACTGTTGTTTAGCAGGATGGTCCAGGCCAGGATAACTATTGTTTAGCAGGATGGTCCAGACCAGGATAACTGTTGATTAGCAGGGTGGTCCAGACCAGGATAACTGTTCTTTAGCAGGGTGGTCCAGGCCAGGATAACTGTTGTTTAGCAGGATGGTCCAGGCCAGGATAACTATTGTTTAGCAGGATGGTCCAGACCAGGATAACTGTTGATTAGCAGGGTGGTCCAGACCAGGATAACTGTTGTTTAGCAGGGTGGTCCAGGCCAGGATAACTGTTGTTTAGCAGGTTAATCCCGAACAGGGTAACTGTTGTTTAGCAGGATGGTCCAGGCCAGGATAACTGTTGATTAGCAGGATGGTCCAGGCCAGGATAACTGTTGTTTAGCAGGATGGTCCAGACCAGGATAACTGTTGATTAGCAGGATGGTCCAGGCCAGGATAACTGTTGTTTAGCAGGATGGTCCAGGCCAGGATAACTGTTGTTTAGCAGGGTGGTCCAGACCAGGATAACTGTTGTTTAGCAGGGTGGTCCAGGCCAGGGTAACTGTTATTTAGCAGGACGGTCCATGCCAGGATAACTGTTGATGGTCCAGACCAGGATAACTGTTGTTAGCAAGATGGTCCAGGCCAGGATAACTGTTGTTTAGCAGGACGGTCCAGACCAGGATAACTGTTGTTAGCAAGATGGTCCATGCCAGGATAACTGTTGATGGTCCAGACCAGGATAACTGTTGTTAGCAAGATGGTCCAGGCCAGGGTAACTGTTGTTTAGCAGGTTAATCTCGAACAGGGTAACTGTTGTTTAGCAGGATGGTCCAGGCCAGGATAACTGTTGTTTAGCAGAGTAGTCCAGGCCAGGATAACTGTTGTTTAGCAGGATGGTCCAGGCCAGGATAACTGTTGTTTAGCAGGATGGTCCAGGCCAGGATAACTGTTGTTTAGCAGGATGGTCCAGACCAGGATAACTGTTGTTTAGCAGGATGGTCCAGACCAGGATAGCTGTTGATTAGCAGGATGGTCCAGGCCAGGATAACTGTTGTTTAGCAGGATGGTCCAGACCAGGATAACTGTTGTTTAGCAGGGTGGTCCAGGCCAGGGTAACTGTTGTTTAGCAGGGTGGTCCAGACCAGGATAACTGTTGTTTAGCAGGGTGGTCCAGGCCAGGGTAACTGTTATTTAGCAGGACGGTCCAGGCCAGGATAACTGTTGATGGTCCAGACCAGGATAACTGTTGTTAGCAAGATGGTCCAGGCCAGGATAACTGTTGTTTAGCAGGACGGTCCAGACCAGGATAACTGTTGTTAGCAAGATGGTCCAGGCCAGGATAACTGTTGTTTAGCAGGACGGTCCAGGCCAGGATAACTGTTGATGGTCCAGACCAGGATAACTGTTGTTAGCAAGATGGTCCAGGCCAGGGTAACTGTTGTTTAGCAGGTTAATCCCGAACAGGGTAACTGTTGTTTAGCAGGATGGTCCAGGCCAGGATAACTGTTGTTTAGCAGGGTGGTCCAGACCAGGATAACTGTTGTTTAGCAGGGTGGTCCAGACCAGGATAACTGTTGTTTAGCAGGGTGGTCCAGGCCAGGGTAACTGTTATTTAGCAGGACGGTCCAGGCCAGGATAACTGTTGATGGTCCAGGCCAGGATAACTGTTGTTAGCAAGATGGTCCAGGCCAGGGTAACTGTTGTTAGCAAGATGGTCCAGGCCAGGATAACTGTTGATGGTCCAGACCAGGATAACTGTTGTTTAGCAGGATGGTCCAGGCCAGGATAACTGTTGTTTAGCAGGATGGTCCAGGCCAGGATAACTATTGTTTAGCAGGATGGTCCAGACCAGGATAACTGTTGATTAGCAGGGTGGTCCAGACCAGGATAACTGTTCTTTAGCAGGGTGGTCCAGGCCAGGATAACTGTTGTTTAGCAGGATGGTCCAGGCCAGGATAACTATTGTTTAGCAGGATGGTCCAGACCAGGATAACTGTTGATTAGCAGGGTGGTCCAGACCAGGATAACTGTTGTTTAGCAGGGTGGTCCAGGCCAGGATAACTGTTGTTTAGCAGGTTAATCCCGAACAGGGTAACTGTTGTTTAGCAGGATGGTCCAGGCCAGGATAACTGTTGATTAGCAGGATGGTCCAGGCCAGGATAACTGTTGTTTAGCAGGATGGTCCAGACCAGGATAACTGTTGATTAGCAGGATGGTCCAGGCCAGGATAACTGTTGTTTAGCAGGATGGTCCAGGCCAGGATAACTGTTGTTTAGCAGGGTGGTCCAGACCAGGATAACTGTTGTTTAGCAGGGTGGTCCAGGCCAGGGTAACTGTTATTTAGCAGGACGGTCCATGCCAGGATAACTGTTGATGGTCCAGACCAGGATAACTGTTGTTAGCAAGATGGTCCAGGCCAGGATAACTGTTGTTTAGCAGGACGGTCCAGACCAGGATAACTGTTGTTAGCAAGATGGTCCAGGCCAGGATAACTGTTGTTTAGCAGGACAGTCCAGGCCAGGATAACTGTTGATGGTCCAGACCAGGATAACTGTTGTTAGCAAGATGGTCCAGGCCAGGGTAACTGTTGTTTAGCAGGTTAATCTCGAACAGGGTAACTGTTGTTTAGCAGGATGGTCCAGGCCAGGATAACTGTTGTTTAGCAGGATGGTCCAGACCAGGATAACTGTTGTTTAGCAGGATGGTCCAGGCCAGGACAACTGTTGTTTAGCAGGATGGTCCAGACCAGGATAACTGTTGTTTAGCAGGATGGTCCAGGCCAGGATAACTGTTGTTTAGCAGGATGGTCCAGGCCAGGATAACTATTGTTTAGCAGGATGGTCCAGACCAGGATAACTGTTGATTAGCAGGGTGGTCCAGACCAGGATAACTGTTGTTTAGCAGGGTGGTCCAGGCCAGGATAACTGTTGTTTAGCAGGTTAATCCCGAACAGGGTAACTGTTGTTTAGCAGGATGGTCCAGGCCAGGATAACTGTTGATTAGCAGGATGGTCCAGGCCAGGATAACTGTTGTTTAGCAGGATGGTCCAGACCAGGATAACTGTTGATTAGCAGGATGGTCCAGGCCAGGATAACTGTTGTTTAGCAGGATGGTCCAGGCCAGGATAACTGTTGTTTAGCAGGGTGGTCCAGACCAGGATAACTGTTGTTTAGCAGGGTGGTCCAGGCCAGGGTAACTGTTATTTAGCAGGACGGTCCATGCCAGGATAACTGTTGATGGTCCAGACCAGGATAACTGTTGTTAGCAAGATGGTCCAGGCCAGGATAACTGTTGTTTAGCAGGACGGTCCAGACCAGGATAACTGTTGTTAGCAAGATGGTCCAGGCCAGGATAACTGTTGTTTAGCAGGACGGTCCAGGCCAGGATAACTGTTGATGGTCCAGACCAGGATAACTGTTGTTAGCAAGATGGTCCAGGCCAGGGTAACTGTTGTTTAGCAGGTTAATCTCGAACAGGGTAACTGTTGTTTAGCAGGATGGTCCAGGCCAGGATAACTGTTGTTTAGCAGGATGGTCCAGACCAGGATAACTGTTGTTTAGCAGGATGGTCCAGGCCAGGATAACTGTTGTTTAGCAGGATGGTCCAGACCAGGATAACTGTTGTTTAGCAGGATGGTCCAGGCCAGGATAACTGTTGTTCAGCAGGATGGTCCAGACCAGGATAACTGTTGTTAGCAAGATGGTCCAGACCAGGATAACTGTTGTTAGCAAGATTGTCCAGGCCAGGATAACTGTTGTTTAGCAGGACGGTCCAGACCAGGATAAGAGTAGATTTCAATTATTACAAGGCAATGAAAGATGTGGACACATCCACGACTTTGTGGTGTTTTAAAGGGCTGCTGTGTTCTAGCAGAGAGGATGAGCTGTTTTTTGCTGCAGAGCTCGGATAAAAGGGGTCTTACCTGTTGTTATGTTGGGAGTTGTTGTTGAATGATTGTTTTTGGGATTGTTAAAAGATGCATATTGACTGTTTGTAATTTTACAAATATTGTTTATATGTTTAGAAAGGTTTCAAGTCTGTTTTTTGATACTTTTTTCTGTTAAATGAAGACTTGTTTTAAAATTCAAATAAAATTCAAATTCTCTCTTCCTCTCTCTCTTCCGCTCGCTCTCTTCCTCTCTCTTCCGCTCGCTCTCTTCCTCTCTCGTCCTCTTTCTTCCTCTCTCCTCCTCTTGCTCTTCCGCTTTCTCTTCCTCTCTCATTTCTTCCTCTCTCTCATCCTCTCTCTCTTCCTCTCCCTATCTTCTGCTCTCTCTCTCTTCCTCTCTCTCATCCTCTCTCTCTTCCGCCCTCTCTGTTCCTCTCCCTCTCTCTTTCGCTCTGTCATCCTCTCGTTCCCCTCCTCTCTCTTCTCTTCTGTCATCCTCTCTTCCTCTCTCTCATCCTCTCCCTTCGTCTCTCTCTCATCCTCTCCCTTCGTCTCTCTCTCTCTCTCTCCAGGCTTTAGATTCAGATCAAGGCTCCAATGAGTCGGACACAGAACAAAGAAATAAAGCTCTGAGAGGCCGCATGTAAGACACATGAACACCACACACACACACACACACACACACATCAGGCGACGCTTTGTGTTTATTAATGTTTGTTTGTGTGTTGGTGGGTGTATTGCAGGTTTGTAGTAAATGAGATGGTCCAGTCAGAGAAGGACTACGTCAAAGACCTGGGTGTGATTGTGGAGGTGAGATTGACAGGCAGGTCAGCCAATCACAGCCAGCCGACTCTTTGTCATCAGTTCTGATTATCTTTGGGTTTCATTTGTTTACTGTTCTGTCATGTTTTTGTTTTGTATCAGTGTCATAACTTTCACACACACACCTCTGTGTCTATGTACCTCTCCCCCCCTCTGTCTCTGTCTCTTCCCCCGTCTCTGTCTCTGTCTCACTCTGTCTCTCTCTCCCTCTGTCTCTGTCTCACTCTGTCTCTCTCTCCCTCTGTCTCTGTCTCTCCCCCCTCCCATCCTTCTCTCTCTCCCTCTGTCTCTGTCTCTTCCCCCGTCTCTGTCTCTCTCTCACTCTGTCTCTGTCTCCCCCACTCTGTCTCACTCTGTCTCTCTCTCCCTCTGTCTCTGTCTCTGTCTCTTCCCCCATCTCTGTCTCTGTCTCACTCTGTCTCTCTCTCCCTCTGTCTCTGTCTCTTCCCCCTCCCATCCTTCTCTCTCTCCCTCTGTCTCTGTCTCTTCCCCCGTCTCTGTCTCTCTCTCACTCTGTCTCTCTCTCCCCCGCTCTGTCTCTGTCTCACTCTGTCTCTCTCTCCCTCTCTCTCTGTCTCTCCCCCCTCCCGTCCTTCTCTCTCTCCCTCTGTCTCTGTCTCTTCCCCGTCTCTTTCTCTCTCTCACTCTGTCTCTCTCTTCCTCTGTCTCTGTCTCTCCCCCTCTCTGTCTCACTCTGTCTCTCTCTCCCTCTCTCTCTGTCTCTCCCCCCTCCCATCCTTCTCTCTCTCCCTCTGTCTCTGTCTCTTCCCCCGTCTCTGTCTCTGTCTCACTCTGTCTCTCTCTCCCTCTGTCTCTGTCTCTTCCCCCTCCCATCCTTCTCTCTCTCCCTCTGTCTCTGTCTCTTCCCCCGTCTCTGTCTCTCTCTCACTCTGTCTCTCTCTCCCCCGCTCTGTCTCTGTCTCACTCTGTCTCTCTCTCCCTCTCTCTCTGTCACTCCCCCCTCCCGTCCTTCTCTCTCTCCCTCTGTCTCTGTCTCTTCCCCCGTCTCTGTCTCTCTCTCACTCTGTCTCTCTCTCCCTCTGTCTCTGTCTCTCCCCCTCTCTGTCTCACTCTGTCTCTCTCTCCCTCTCTCTCTGTCTCTCCCCCCTCCCATCCTTCTCTCTCTCCCTCTGTCTCTGTCTCTTCCCCCGTCTCTGTCTCTCTCTCACTCTGTCTCTCTCTCCCTCTGTCTCTCCCCCGCTCTGTCTCTGTCTCACTCTGTCTCTCTCTCCCTCTGTCTCTGTCTCTCCCCCCTCCCGTCCTTCTCTCTCTCCCTCTGTCTCTGTCTCTTCCCCCGTCTCTGTCTCTGTCTCACTCTGTCTCTCTCTCCCTCTGTCTCTGTCTCTTCCCCCTCCCATCCTTCTCTCTCTCCCTCTGTCTCTGTCTCTTCCCCCGTCTCTGTCTCTCTCTCACTCTGTCTCTCTCTCCCCCGCTCTGTCTCTGTCTCACTCTGTCTCTCTCTCCCTCTCTCTCTGTCACTCCCCCCTCCCGTCCTTCTCTCTCTCCCTCTGTCTCTGTCTCTTCCCCCGTCTCTGTCTCTCTCTCACTCTGTCTCTCTCTCCCTCTGTCTCTGTCTCTCCCCCTCTCTGTCTCACTCTGTCTCTCTCTCCCTCTCTCTCTGTCTCTCCCCCCTCCCATCCTTCTCTCTCTCCCTCTGTCTCTGTCTCTTCCCCCGTCTCTGTCTCTCTCTCACTCTGTCTCTCTCTCCCTCTGTCTCTCCCCCGCTCTGTCTCTGTCTCACTCTGTCTCTCTCTCCCTCTGTCTCTGTCTCTCCCCCCTCCCGTCCTTCTCTCTCTCCCTCTGTCTCTGTCTCTTCCCCCATCTCTGTCTCTCTCTCACTCTGTCTCTGTCTCTCCCCCTCTCTGTCTCGCTCTGTCTCTGTCTCCCCCCGTCTCTGTCGCTCTCTACCTCTGTCTCTCCCCCTCCCGTCCTTCTCTCTCTCCCTCTGTCTCTGTCTCTTCCCCCATCTCTGTCTCTGTCTCACTCTGTCTCTGTCTCTCCTCCGCTCTGTCTCTGTCTCGCTCTCTCTCTGTCTCCCCCCGTCTCTGTCGCTCTCTCCCTCTGTCTCTGTCTCTCCCCCCTCCCGTCCTTCTCTCTCTCCCTCTGTCTCTGTCTCACTCTGTCTCTCTCTCCTTCTGTCTCTGTCTCTCCCCCCTCCCGTCCTTCTCTCTCTCCCTCTCCCTCTGTCTCTGTCTCGCTCTGTCTCTCTCTCGCTCTGTCTCTCCCCCCTCCCATCTCTGTCTCCCTCTGTCTCTGTCTCTCCCCCGCTCTGTCTCTGTCTCACTCTGTCTCTCCCCCCATCTCTGTCTTTCTCTCCCTCTCCCTCTGTCTCTCCCCCGCTCTTTCTCTCTCCCTCTGTCTCGCTCTGTCTCTCCCCCGCTCTTTCTCTCTCCCTCTGTCTCGCTCTGTCTCTCTCTCCCTCTGTCTCTCTCCCTGTCTCTCTCTCCCTGTCTATCACTCAGTTCAATTCAATTCACTTTCAATTGAAAGGGCTTTATTGGCATGCTAGTTTTACAACAGTGTTGCCAAAGCAGTGCAGTGCAGTGTGGACAATACACAATTACACTAATAATGAAAATCAACACAACATTGTAACCATCAATAAAGAAACAATAAAACAGCCATAACAATAAAGAAACAGAAAGAGATCAAAAGGTGGAGCATGGGTTGTGAGGAGACTACAGCTGTCATGTGTTGTGCTGCTTGTCTCTCAGGCTGGGATGTGACGTGACGTATCCTGCTGCATCTATGTGTGGGACATGACCTGACATATCTTACTACATCTATGTGTGTGACATGACCTGACATATCTTACTACATCTATGTGTGTGACATGACCTGACATATCCTGCTGCATCTATGTGTGTGACATGACCTGATATATCTTACTACATCTATGTGTGTGACTTAAACAGCATCCTTGCTTCACACCCCGTTCTTGGGTAAAATACTCTGTTATTTGATTTCCAGTTTTCACAGCACACTGGTTGTGTCTTTACATACATTTTATAGGATCATAAACCTTACCCCTAGTCCACTTTGAAGGTTTTTGTAGAAAAGTCCTTCATGCCAGATGGAATCGAAGGCTTTTTTAAAATATATGAAACAAGCAAATATTTTCCCTGAGCGCCCTGAGCGGGCGCGCAGCAAAGCATCCTGCTTGCGACACCGGTGGACGCGATGGCCGGCGGATTCGGCCCCCCTATGGATGCTGCTAACGGCACCCCCTTACGCACCTATGGCACGAGGTATGTGGAGGTCAGCGGTTTGGCTGGGACTTTGTAATGGCGAAGGTGTTGTTTGCCCTCCTGGGTGCAGATTTCCTGCTCGCTTATGGACTGTTGGTACACGTTAAAAACTGCCGCTTGATTGACACCGTCTCCTTCTGCTCCTACCCATGTACGCTGGGGGAGGCTGGTCCCATCAGCTTGTCCAACATGATTGCCACCGGGGATGAATTTCAGCGTCTGCTTGCTGAGTTTCCGGATCTCACAATGCCCATCTTCTCATCAGCAGTCACCAAGCGTGGAGTGGAACACTACATCACCACCACGGGCCCCCCAATCTATGCCCGTGCATGGTGCCTCGACCCAGCCAAGCTCACCATCGCCAAGGAGGAGTTTTCCAACATGGAGCGCCTCAGCGTCGTGCACCGCTCCGACAGTCCATGAGCCTCCCCCCTGCATATGGTTACGAGGGCTAACAGTGGCTGGTGCCCATTTGGTGATTACCGCTGCCTCAACAATGCCACGACGCCAGACCGCTACCCTGTCCTGCACTCTAGGACTTCTCCGTGCACTTGGCGGGGGCGGTCATCTTCTCCAAGGTACTGGTCCGCCCACAGGATGTGCCGAAGACAGCAGTAATCATGCCGTTTGGCCTGTTCGAGTTCCTGAGGATGCCATTTGGGCTCAAGGGGGTTGCACAGACCTTTCAGTGGCTCATAGACTCTGTGCTGCAAGATATGCCGTTCCTGTTTGTTTACCTGGACAACATTCTCGTGGCCATTACGTCCGCAGCGGAGCACCTGGTCCACCTGGTCCACCTCCGGCAGCAGTTTGAACGGCTCAGCCAGCATGGGGTCATCATCAACCCGACAAAGTGCCAGTTGGGCCTGCCAGCCATTGATTTCCTCGGGCACCGGGTTACAAAGGATGGAGCAACCCCCCTCCCCAGCAATGTGGACGCCGTCACCAGGTTCCCACGCCCGAACATGGTGAAGTCCCTGCAGGAGTTCCTGGGCATGGTGAACTTTTACAACTGGTTCATTCCCCGGGCGACTCATCTCATGCACTCCCTGTATGAGGCTCTGACCAGTGGACCAGTGGACTGGTCAGAAGAGGGAAACCGGGCGTTTGAGGACGCTAAGGCTGCGCTGGCTGATGCCACCTTGTTGGCGCACCCATCACCAACTGCCCTAGTAGCATTCGACACGGATGCCTCAGATTACGCAGTGGGGGCAGTGTATGATCAGTGGGTTGGCGGAGCCAGGCAGCCACTTGCTTTTTTCAGCTGCCAGCTGCGCAGCAGTGAGAGGAAATACAGTACCTTCAACTGGGAGCTTCTTGGCCTTTTTCTCGCCATCCGCCGCTTCCGGTTCCTGCTGGAAGGCCGCCGGTTCTCTGTGTTTGTGGACCACAAGCCGCTGAAATTCGCCATGGCCAAAGCCACCGAGCCATGGTCTGGGCGCCAACAGCACCAGCTCTCTTACATCTCAGAGTTCACCGCTGACATCCAACACGTCGCCGGCAAGGACAACTTCGTCGCCGACTGCCTCTCCCGGGCGATGTTGGGGCCCGTCCACTTAGGACTCAACTATGCTGCCAGGGCTGTAGACCAGCCTGCTGCCACAGAAGTGCAGGCCTACCGGACTGCTGACACTGGGCTACAGTTGAAGGATGTGGTGTTCGACGACGCCGGGGCCACGCTTCTCTGTGACATCTCCACGGGTCAGCCCCGGCCTATGGTGCCCATGGGTTGGCGGCGACAGGTTTTCGACGCCATCCATGGCCTTTCACACCCAGGCATGAAGGCGTCAACGAAGTTGGTGGGAGCCAAGTTCGTGTGGCATGGCCTCAGGAAGGACATCAAGGACTGGGGGGGAACCTGCGTGATGTGTCAGTGCTCCAAGGTTCACCGCCACACCAAGGCACCCCCGGCACTGTTCCCAGTGCCTGGGAGGCGTTTCGACCATGTCAGTGTGGACCTAGTAGGACCCCTTCCCTCCTCCCGTGGTTTCACTCATCTCCTTACCACGGTGGACATGATGACTAGGTGGCCAGAGGCTATTGCTATTCTGTTGTCAACCACCACATCTGTTGAGGTGGCCCAGGCGTTCATCGAGTCCTGGATAGCCCGGTTTGGCACGCCATCTGACCCCACTTCTTACTGGGGCCTGCAGTTCACATCCGAGCTCTGGACTGCAGTCGCTGAAAGCCTCGGGGTGAAGGTGCACCGCACCACGGTGTACAACCCGCAGGGCAACGGTTTATGTGAGCGGTTTTATCGTTCTATGAAGGGCGCTCTTCGGGCCAGCCTCGAAGACAGTAGCTGGGTTGACCGGCTCCCATGGGTCATGCTTGGCCTGCGGACCGCCCCTAAAGAAGACCTCCAGTCCTCATCGGCTGAGCTGGTTTACGGCCAGCCATTGCAGGTCCCAGGGGAATTTCTCCCAGATGGTGCGGCACCCTGGTCTGCTGCCACCAACGGGCTGTGTTCCAGGATGCTGCTGGCGTTTTCACTCCAGTCCCAACTTCAGGACCTGCAGTCGGCTGGGTACATCTTCATCCGGCATGACACCCACCGTACCCCCCTGCGGCCTCCCTACGATGGCCCCTTACATGTCCTGGCAGCGGGTGCTAAGAACTTTGTTGTGGATGTGGGTGGTAAGCAGGAGTGGGTTTCAGTGGACCGCCTGAAGCCGGCTCACCTGGACTTGGACAGGCCGGTTAAACTCGCCCAGCCCCCTCAGCGTGGACATCCCCCTGCTCCTACACCCGTCAAGAGGAGCCGTTTTGGCCGCATTATTCGTCCCTCGCCACGTTGATTTTTTTTTTTTTGTCATTGTGAATTCTGGGGGGGCATGTGTTGTGACCTCCTTGCAGGTTAGATATTCACCATGCAGGCCAGAGACAGTCCCTTTAAGACGATGGGCAGGGATTAGCAAGGGATATTGTGGGTAGACACGAGGCTGAGGTTTTTAGCATAATGAACTGCTGACTTAGAGTTTGTTGGAGGAAATAAACGACCCCACGGCTGTGTGGTCAAAAGGAGAAGCGGTCTCGTCTCCTTTCTTTCATCCTCCACAATATCATTTATTTATTTTATATAATTATCTTTGTTGTACTTAAGTTGGTAGGGATTGGGTTATGGGAGGGAGAACAGGGTGAAAAATGTTTGCTGTGTTCTGTACTGTCGATGTACAATTTGATGTGATTTGCAAACTGAAAACCAACAAATATATTGTTTAAAAAAAAGAGTTTTCAGTTTGTCTGTTAACTCTTTTTGTGTAGTTGGATAGTCTAATGCAGTGGTTCTCAACCTTTTTGGGGTCCTGGACCCCCTGCGTATTTTTGATCTACCCTGAGGACCCCTCCACCTGATCTTGGGGGAGGGGGGTTGCAATTTGATAGAAACAGTAGAAACTGCATTTTAAATTGCATTATAGCGTTTATTCACTCTTTGGGGCAAAAATAAGAGCTTTCAGTTGTAACTTAGATATAGTTAACAAAACAGAATTCTTATGCAGTAACTTTCAGATATATGTAACAAAACAGAATATGTATTCAGTAACTTTCAGATATATGTAACAACAGAATTTTTATGCAGTAACTTTTAACAATGCAAACGGGAGCGAGATCTCTTATTAAAATACAATAAATTACACTTGTGAAACAGATGTAATTAGAGAAAAAAGTCCTGTTACCCCTTATAGTTTAGGTAGATAAAGGTCTCAGTCACATTTGAGTAAAATAATCCTATTTCTATAAATGTCATAGGATCTTTTTTTTAAAGATATTTTATTTTCACGGACCCCTTGCAATTACACCATGGACCACTAGGGGTCCGTGGACCCCCGGTTGAGAAACACTGGATTTTGATTATTCTTGATGGCTTATTCAAGGTTGTCTAACTTTGTTTTAATTTCACTTTGATTTATGTTCAGTTCTTCTGGTGGGATACTTGTATAGAGGTTATTAACATGTTTTCTCCAAATGTCTCCATCTTGTATTGTTAATTGTTGTGGCTTTATGGTTTCTAAGCTGTTCAGCATGCCCCAGAACTGACCCTGGTCTACTGCCTTTTCAAGTTCTTGAAGTGTTTCGTTGGTGTAGTGGAATTTCATCCATCTAATGGTCTGTTTACACTGGTTTAGAGTTTCAGAGTATTCGTGTTGTAGTGTTGGGTCATGTTGGTGTCTGTGTTTTTGTACTGGTTTAGAGTTTCAGAATATTCATGTTGTAGTACTGGATCATGTTGGTGTCTGTGTTTTTGTGCTGGTTTAGAGTTTCAGAATATTCATGTTGTAGTGCTGGGTCATGCTGGTGTCTGTGTGTTTGTACTGGTTTAGAGTTTCAGAGTATTCATGTTGTAGTGTTGGGTCATGTTGGTGTCTGTGTTTTTGTACTGGTTTAGAGTTTCAGAATATTCATGTTGTAGTACTGAGTCATGTTGGTGTCTGTGTTTTTGTGCTGGTTTAGAGTTTCAGAGTATTCATGTTGTAGTGCTGGGTCATGTTGGTGTCTGTGTTTTTGTACTGGTTTAGAGTTTCAGAGTATTCATGTTGTGTCTGCCCTTTTCAGTGGCTAGACTGTGGTCAGTGAGCCTGTACTTGGTAAGGATGTGTCTCTGCTCACTGTCTCCGATAGTGGACAGATAGTCAGCCAGTTTGTATTCTCTTTTTAGCAGATGTGTAAAAACCAGGTTCAGAAAGTAAAAGTCCAAACCATGTATTTGCTCTACTCATGCACTACACGAGCAAATTCTAGTCAACACCACTCTTCAACTAGGTAGGGAAAACAAGTTAATGAAATCAGCTGGTTTAGTAACATGGTTGGAGCAAATACACGGTTTGGACATTTACTTTCTGGACCTGGTTTTTACACCTCTGCTTTTTAGGGCCCCATAACGTTCTCATTTGTGTTGTCATTTGGTTTCTATGTCCCAGTGCTCCACATATGAGTGTTTGCATTGTGTGATAAAGTGGTTTACTCTAGTCTGTGGTTGGTCAGCAGTGCTAGTCTGAAACTCATCTGTGTTAGTGGTTACGGGGTCAGTTAGTTTCACAACCAGCTGGCTGAGGGGACTCTTTCTTAGCTCTTGGATTTGGAATGCTTTAAATTGCAATGTGTTGTGGGGACTTGATTTAAGGTTCATCCAGAATTTAAGTGATCTGTTTTGGATATGTATTATCAACGGGAAACAGCCTAATTCTGCCCTGCATGCATTTGTTGGTGTTTTCCTTTGTATGTTTAGCAGTTGTCAACAGAATTCTGCATGCAGAATTCTGCATGCAGAAGTCCAGTTGCACTCGATTCAATTCCTTTGGATAACCATGACCTGGATGAATGAGAACATTCACAGACATCTGCATGCAGGGCTTCTATTGGATGTTTGTCCCATCTAGTGTAGTCTTGCTGACTGAGTGCAGCCCATACTTCACTTCCATATACTACAGTGGGCAGGATGACACTGTCAAAGACTTTGGACCAGATTTTAAGTGGGATGTCTATTTTATAGAATTGTCTTTTTATTGCATAGAAAGCTCTTCAGGCTTTCTCTTTAAGTGCATTCACTGCCAGACCAACACTTCCCGAGGCACTGATTTTCAGTCCCAGGTAATCATAGTTTAACATGTGCTCTAGGGCGGTGTTACCTGGACTAAATAGATGTCTACTTTTCTGACACCTGGGCTTCTTCTGGAAAATCATAGTTTTTGTCTTTTTTAAGTTTATTGTCAGGGCCCCGTTTTGGCAGTATTTCTCTAGCAGATCCAGATGCTGCTGTAGACCCTGTGCTGTGGGTGACAGCAGCACCAGGTCATCTGCGTAGAGCAAAACTTTTAACTTCTGTGTTGTTTAGGGTGAGGCCAGGAGCTGCAGATTGTTCCAGTAATGCCGCTAACTCATTGATGTAGATATTGAACAGGGTTGGACTCAAACTGCAGCCCTGTCTCACCCCTCACCCTTTAGTGAAGTATTCTGTTCTTTTGTCGCTAAGTGTTACTCCACACTTATTTTCCAAATATATAGATTTGATTATGTCAAACACGTTACCTCCTACACCACTTTGGATGATTTTATAATCTAAGCCATCGTGCCAGATAGAATCAAATGCTTTCTTAAAATCAATGAAGCATGCAAATATTTTTCCTTTATTTTTTTGGTGAACATGTTGGTTAATTAGGGTGTGTAGGGTGTAGATGTGATCTGGAGTGCGGTGATTTGGTAGAAAGCCAATCTGACTCTTGCTCAAGACACTATGTTCAGTAAGGAAGGCCTGTATTCGGGCATTAATAATACAGCAGAAGACCTTCCTCAGGTTACTGCTCACACAGATGCCTCGGTAGTTATTGGGGTCAAATTTATCTCCACTCTTGTATATTGGGGATATAAGCCCCCTATTCCAGGTGTCAGGAAAGCAGTCAGCTTGTAGAACCAGGTTGAACAGTGTAAGCAGGGCCTTCTGCAGCTCAAGAGAACTGTGTCTGAGCATTTCAGTCCTGATGCTGTCAGGGCCACAGGCTTTTTTTTGGTGTGAGACTTTGGAGTTTGTCTGTTAGTTTGTCTAGTGAAATTTGGTGGTCAATTGGGTTCTGATTGTTTTTTATAGTTGATTCCAGTATTTCCAGCTTTTCTTTTATATGTTTTTGTTCAGTTGAGAGGTCTTCTGGCAGTATTTCTTTGGATAGGTTTTCAAAATATTTTTTCCAAATGTCTCCATTTTGAATGACTAATTCCTGGGATTATTTAGAATTCAAATTGTTCCATTTTCCCCAGAACTGATTTTTATGTAAAGACTCTTCAATGTCTCAGAGAGTTTTGTTGTAGTGATCTTACTTTTTCCGTTTTAAAATTTGTTTATATTCTTTGAGTTTCTCACAGTATTTTGGTCTTAATTCAGTTTTCTGTGGTAGATGGTGTTTTAGATTAGATATTTGTCGTAGTTTCTTTCTTGCATTTCTGCAGTCTCCATCAAACCATTTCTCTTTTTGTGGTCTCCGATTCTGCCCATTGTTGACTTCTCTCAGGTTAGCCTTGATAGCTGACCTATTAGATATTTCATTAATTTGTTCAACTGCCAGGTTTACATCATCTGAGTTTGGTTGGAATGGTGATAGAAGAAATGTGTTAATGAGGTTAATGATCTCTGTAGAGCTGGTTGCCTTATTAAATTCAGCCATACTGTTTGGAGCCCATGTGTATGTTGGGTTTAATGTGAACAGTTCGCAGGGCATTGACTGGGTGTTCATTGGTTGCCCAATTCATTTTAAAAACACATTTATATGGCAGTGGTCTGATAATTGTGTCTGTGGTCTGACAGTGAATGCACTAATTAAGGGGGGGGGGATCCATGTCGGTGATGGTATAGTCGACTACACTAGTCCCAAGAGCTGAGCAGTAAGTGAACCGGCCTAAAGAGTCCCCTCTGATCCTACCATTAAGCATATACAGGCCTAAGGCTCGACAGAGGTGTACTAACTCATTCCCGTTTTTGTTTACAACACTATCAGGGTTGTATCTTTTTGTAGTGGTGGGGTTAAGGTACAGAGAGGTTGTGGTGGGGTACAGAGGTACAGAGAGGTAGTGGTGGGAGTAAGGTACAGAGAGGTAGTGGTGGGGATAAGGTACAGAGAGGTAGTGGTGGGGATAAGGTACAGAGAGGTAGTAGTGGGGGTAAGGTACAGAGAGGTAGTGGTGAGGGTAAGGTACAGAGAGGTAGTGGTGAGGGTAAGGTACAGAGAGGTAGTGGTGAGGGTAAGGTACAGAGAGGTAGTGGTGAGGGTAAGGTACAGAGCAGTAGTGGTGGGGATAAGGTACAGAGAGGTAGTGGTG
Organism: Lampris megalopsis; assembly: GCA_022114975.2. Classification (NCBI taxonomy): domain Eukaryota; kingdom Metazoa; phylum Chordata; class Actinopteri; order Lampriformes; family Lampridae; genus Lampris; species Lampris megalopsis. Next base: position 958,884 of record JAJHIY020000708.1, read on the forward strand.
GGGGTAAGGTACAGAGAGATAGTGGTGGGGATAAGGTACAGAGAGATAGTGGTGGGGATGAGGTACGGAGAGGTAGTGGTGGGGATAAGGTACAGAGAGGTAGTTGTGGGGATAAGGTACAGAGAAGTAGTGGTGGGGGTAAGGTACAGAGAGGTAATGGTGGGGTACAGAGGTACATACAGGTAGTGGTGGGGATGAGGTACAGAGAGGTAGTGGTGGGGGTGAGGTACAGAGAGGTAGAGGTGGGGGTAAGGTACAGAGAGGTAGTGGTGGGGTAGAGAGGTACAGAGAGGTAGTGGTGGGGACAAGGCACAGAGAGGTAATGGTGGGGTACAGAGGTACAGAGAGGTAGTGGTGGGGATAAGTACAGAGAGGTAGTGGTGGGAGTAAGGTACAGAGAGGTAGTGGTGGGGATAAGGTACAGAGAGGTAGTAGTGGGGGTAAGGTACAGAGAGGTAGTGGTGAGGGTAAGGTACAGAGAGGTAGTGGTGAGGGTAAGGTACAGAGAGGTAGTGGTGAGGGTAAGGTACAGAGCAGTAGTGGTGGGGATAAGGTATAGAGAGGTAGTGGTGGGGGTAAGGTACAGAGAGGTAGTGGTGGGGATAAGGTACCGAGAGATAGTGGTGGGGATGAGGTACGGAGAGGTAGTGGTGGGGATAAGGTACAGAGAGGTAGTTGTGGGGATAAGGTACAGAGAAGTAGTGGTGGGGGTAAGGTACAGAGAGGTAATGGTGGGGTACAGAGGTACATACAGGTAGTGGTGGGGATGAGGTACAGAGAGGTAGTGGTGGGGGTAAGGTACAGAGAGGTAGTGGTGGGGTACAGAGGTACAGAGAGGTAGTGGTGGGGATAAGGTACAGAGAGGTAGTGGTGGGGGTAAGTACAGAGAGGTAGTGGTGGGGTAAGGTACAGAGAGGTAGAGGTGGGGGTAAGGTACAGAGAGGTAGAGGTGGGGGTAAGGTACAGAGAGGGTTGCCTGAATATGTGGCCATTTTCCTGAGTCTCAATGCAGTCTGGCTCTGAACCTGTCCTGGCATTAAAATGCCCACACAGCAGCACATTCCCCTGAGCCTGGAGATGGCTGGTGTCTGTGTGGAGATGGCTAAAGAACTGGTCATCATAATATGGTGACTCTCACTGGTTACATCTGCTGGGTATGCAAATACGATGCTGCTGAGGCTCCGCGCCTTAAATGTATCCATTTTTCCAACTGACGAAGCTAAGGCTAGTTTAGCTTCTGAGCTAACTAGCATATCTACCAGTTGTTAATTTAGGGATAAAAACCTACCTCTCTTAAACTCCCTGTCTCATCCTGTCACAGGATGTGTTCCTTCTGGGATCATGTGTGTCCTTGGAACGGTCCGTTCCTCATTACATTACAGTCATTTAGCCGACGCTTTTATCCAAAGCGACTTACAATAAGTGCATTTAACGTAGGAAATTAAGAGAACTACTAGTCATCAGAGGTCATACGTGCATCTAAACAAGCATCTAAGAGCAAAACCAGTGCTAAAGTAAAAGTGCAAGAAAGATATTTTTTTGTTTTGTTTAATGAGTGAATACAATAAGTGCTAAGAACAAGTAACAGGGTAGTAGTTCTTAAAGAGGTGAGTTTTCAACCTGCGCTGAAAGATGGGCAGCGACTCTGCTGTCCTGATATCAGTGGGGAGTTCATTCCACCACTGTGGGGCCAGGACAGAAAAGAGCCGTGACCGGGTCGATCGGCAGCAGGGGCCTCTGAGCGATGGCGCAACCGGGCGTCCCGAGGCAGCAGAGCGAAGTGGTCAGGCGGGGGTGTAGGGCTTGACCATGGCCTGGAGGTTGGAAGGAGCTGTTCCTTTCACTGCCCTGTAGATTAGCACCAGATTCTTAAACTGGATGGGAGCAACTACTGGGAGCCAGTTTAGGGACATGAGAAGGGGAGTTGTGTGGGAGAACTTAGGGCAGTTGAACACCAAACGAGCTGCAGCTTTCTGAACAAGCTCCAGAGGTCTGATGGCTGACGCCGGGGCACCAGCAAGGAGGGAGTTGCCGTAGCTGGGAGATGACCAGAGCCTGGATGAGCACCTGTGCCTTCTCGTCGGTGAGGAATGGGCGAATCCTCCTGATGTTATAGAGGAAAAATCTGCAGGAGTGAGCAACCGATGCAACGTTTGCAGCAAACGACAGTTGGTCGTCCAGGATCACACCCAGATTCCTCACAGTCCGAGTTGGCGTCACCATGGTTTTGTCAGTGGTGATGGCCAGGTCTCGGTGCAGGCAACCTTTCCCCGGGAGGAACATCAGCTCTGTCTTGTCCAGATTGAGCTTCAGGTGGTGTGTTGTCATCCACTCCAAGATGTCAGTCAAGCACGCAGCAATGCGTGTCTCTACTTGTGTGTCAGAGGGAGGAAAGGACAAGATCAGTTCGGTCTCATCGGCATAACAATGGTAAGAGAAGTCATGCAAGCGAATAACAGAACCCAGGGATGTCGTGTACAGAGAAAAGGAGAGGACCCAGAACCGAACCCTGTGGAATGCCTGTAATCAGTCTGTGAGGCTCCGACACAGATCCCCTCCATGTCACCTGGTAGGAGCGACCCGTCAGGTAGGATGCAAACATTGAGAGTGCAGAGCCTGTGACACCCAGCCCCTCGAGGGTAGAGAGGAGGATCTGGTGGTTCACTGTGTCGAACGCAGCTGACAGGTCCAGGAGTATCAGGACAGAGGAGAGAGAGTTTGCTCTTGCAGAGTGCAGCAATTCTGCATTACATTACATTCCTCGTCCGTTTGGCTGGCTAGTCTGTTACCTGGTTAGCTTGAAAGCTAATCTTGTCAACCATTTTGTTTTAATATATTTCCTGCTGGTCCATATTTTCTGAAAAGTTGTGCAGATTGTTCTCCACTTTTCTGATTCAATATAAAACCTTTCTTTTCGCTGTACTTCACTCTAAAAAAATCAAAAACAATTATTTTGATTAGGAGCTCATTTTGCTACCATCGTCGCATCTCCGCTGGTGCTCTCTCTCTCGCTCTCTTTCTCTGTCTTTCTCTCCCTCTTTCTCTGTCTTTTTGATAAATGCTTTTTAAAAAATCAAAAATCCCTCTGTCTCTGTCTCTCTCTGTCTCTCTCTGTGTCTGTCTCCCTTTGTCTCTCTGTCTCTGTCTCTCTCTCCCTCTGTCTCTCTCCATCTGTCTCTGTCTCTCTGTCTGTCTCTCTCTTTCTCTGTCTACTACTACTACTTTCGACTGCTGCCGTTAGGGGGCGCCACAGCGAATCATCCGTTTCCATCTCTTCCTGTCTTCTGCATCTTCCTCTGTCACACCAGCCACCTGCATGTCCTCCCTCACCATATCCATAAACCTCCTCTTTGGCCTTCCTCTTCTCCTCTTCCCTGGCAGCTCCATATTCAGCATCCTTCTCCCAATATACCCAGCATCTCTCCTCCACACATGTCCACACCATCTCAATCTTGCCTCTCTTGCTTTGTCTCCAAACCATCCAACTTGAGCTGTCCCTCTAATATACTCGTTCCTAATCCTGTCCTTCTTCATCACTCCCAATGAAAATCTTATCATCTTCATCTCTGCCACCTCCACCTCCACCTCCTGTCTTTTCATCAGCGCCGCTGTCTCCA
>JAJHIY020000708.1:967500-975000 GCA_022114975.2 Lampris megalopsis
TGACATCACATCAGTTTATATTATGACATCACATCAGTTTATATTATGACATGACATCAGTTTATATTATGACATCACATCAGTTTACATCATGACATCACATCAGTTTATATTATGACATCACATCAGTTTATATTATTACATCACATCAGTTTATATTAGGACATCACATCAGTTTACATCATGACATCACATCAGTTTATATTATGACATCACATCAGTTTATATCATGACATCACATCAGTTTATATTATGACATCACATCAGTTTACATCATGACATGACATCAGTTTATATTATAACATCACATCAGTTTACATCATGACATGACATCAGTTTCTATTATGACATCACATCAGTTTATATCATGACATCACATCAGTTTATATTATGACATCACATCAGTTTACATCATGACATGACATCAGTTTATATTATAACATCACATCAGTTTACATCATGACATGACATCAGTTTCTATTATGACATCACATCAGTTTACATCATGACATGACATCAGTTTATATTATGACATCACATCAGTTTACATCATGACATCACAACAGTTTATATTATGACATCACATCAGTTTGCATCATGACATCACCTCTGTTTACATCGTGACATCACATCAGTTTACAATATGACATCACATCACTTTAAGACATCACATCACATGACATTATGACATCACACCACATGACATTATGATTACAAACTACATGAATTATGACATCCCATTACATTACGTTATGACATCACACCACATTCCATTAAAACATCGTGTCACATGATATGATATTGCACCACATAACATTACGACAACACTCGACCTAGTGATATATCACATGACATCATTACATGACATCACATCACATCACATCACATATTATGACATTACATCACATATCACATCACACCACACCACATGCCATTATGATATCACATCACATATTATGACATTACATCACATATTATCACATCATGTCACATGACATTATGACAGCACATTACATGACATCTTGACACCACACCTCTTGCCATTATAACATTGAGTCACATAATATGTCACACCACTTGACATCATGGCATCACTACATTATGACATCACATGCATCACAATATTACAAGATCACACCATGTGACATTATGACCAAACCACACGACTTCGTGACATGCTATAACATGATATTCGTTTAGAAATACACTAAGACTTTCACATTTGCCTGTATGTCTCCCACTTCCTGCCTGCCTGTTATGTGTGTGTGTTTGTGTCGTGTGTGTTTTTTGTGTTATGTGTATGCATGCAAATTTGTTTTTTGTTTTGTTTGTATGTGTGTGTGTGTGTGTGTGTGTGTGTGTGTGTGTGTGTGTCTATCAGGGGAAGCTGACATCTCAGGGGAAGCTCTTACAGCAGGAGACATTTTGTGTCTGGGAGCAGGATGGAGGAGTTTTGTCTCGCAGTAAAGAGAGAAGAGTCTTCCTCTTTGAACAGATCATCATCTTCAGCGAGCTGCTCCGCAGAGCGTTCAACACACCAGAATACCAGTTTAAAAACAGTATTAAGGTAGGACTGGCTGACAGAATACCAGTTAAAACTGTCTTAAGGTAGGACTGGCTGACAGAATACCAGTTAAAACTGTCTTAAGGTAGGACTGGCTGACAGAATACCAGTTAAAACTGTCTTAAGGTAGGACTGGCTGACAGAATACCAGTTAAAACTGTCTTAAGGTAGGACTGGCATACAGAATACCAGTTAAAACTGTCTTAAGGTAGGACTGGCTGACAGAATACCAGTTAAAACTGTCTTAAGGTAGGACTGGCTGACAGAATACCAGTTAAAACTGTCTTAAGGTAGGACTGGCTGACAGAATACCAGTTAAAACTGTATTAAAGTAGGACTGGCTGACAGAATACCAGTTAAAAAAGTCTTAAGGTAGAACTGGCTGACAGAATACCAGTTAAAACTGTCTTAAGGTAGGACTGGCTGACAGAATACCAGTTAAAACTGTCTTAAGGTAGGACTGGCTGACAGAATACCAGTTAAAACTGTCTTAAGGTAGGACTGGCTGACAGAATACCAATTAAAACTGTCTTAAGGTGGGACTGGCTGACAGAATACCAGTTAAAACTGTCTTAAGGTGGGACTGGCTGACAGAATACCAGTTAAAACTGTGTTAAGGTGGGACTGGCTGACAGAATACCAGTTAAAACTGTATTAAGGTAGGACTGGCTGACAGAATACCAGTTAAAACTGTCTTAAGGTAGGACTGGCTGACAGAATACCAGTTAAAACTGTCTTAAGGTAGGACTGGCTGACAGAATACCAGTTAAAACTGTGTTAAGGTAGGACTGGCTGACAGAATACCAGTTAAAACTGTGTTAAGGTGGGACTGGCTGACAGAATACCAGTTAAAACTGTATTAAGGTGGGACTGGCTGACAGAATACCAGTTAAAACTGTCTTAAGGTAGGACTGGCTGACAGAATACCAGTTAAAACTGTCTTAAGGTAGGACTGGCTGACAGAATACCAGTTAAAACTGTCTTAAGGTGGGACTGGCTGACAGAATACCAGTTAAAACTGTATTAAGGTGGGACTGGCTGACAGAATACCAGTTAAAACTGTGTTAAGGTGGGACTGGCTGACAGAATACCAGTTAAAACTGTGTTAAGGTGGGACTGGCTGACAGAATACCAGTTAAAACTGTATTAAGGTGGGACTGGCTGACAGAATACCAGTTAAAACTGTATTAAGGTGGGACTGGCTGACAGAATACCAGTTAAAACTGTCTTAAGGTAGGACTGGCTGACAGACTACCAGTTAAAACTGTCTTAAGGTAGGACTGGCTGACAGAATACCAGTTAAAACTGTATTAAGGTAGGTCTGGCTGACAGAATACCAGTTAAAACTGTCTTAAGGTAGGACTGGCTGACAGAATACCAGTTAAAACTGTATTAAAGTAGGACTGGCTGACAGAATACCAGTTAAAACTGTATTAAGGTAGGACTGGCTGACAGAATACCAGTTAAAACTGTCCTAAGGTAGGACTGGCTGACAGAATACCAGTTAAACTGTCTTAAGGTGGGACTGGCTGACAGAATACCAGTTAAAACTGTCTTAAGGTAGGACTGGCTGACAGAATACCAGTTAAAACTGTGTTAAGGTAGGACTGGCTGACAGAATACCAGTTAAAACGGTCTTAAGGTAGGACTGGCTGACAGAATACCAGTTAAAACGGTCTTATGGTAGGACTGGCTGACAGAATACCAGTTAAAACTGTCTTAAGGTAGGACTGGCTGACAGAATACCAGTTAAAACTGTATTAAGGTAGGACTGGCTGACAGAATACCAGTTAAAACTGTATTAAAGAAGGACTGGCTGACAGAATACCAGTTAAAACTGTATTAAAGTAGGACTGGCTGACAGAATACCAGTTAAAACTGTCTTAAGGTAGGACTGGCTGACAGAATACCAGTTAAAACTGTATTAAGGTAGGACTGGCTGACAGAAAAGTAGGACTGGCTGACAGAATACCAGTTAAAACTGTCTTAAGGTAGGACTGGCTGACAGAATACCAGTTAAAACTGTATTAAGGTAGGACTGGCTGACAGAATACCAGTTAAAACTGTCTTAAGGTAGGACTGGCTGACAGAATACCAGTTAAAACTGTATTAAAGTAGGACTGGCTGACAGAATACCAGTTAAAACTGTCTTAAGGTAGGACTGGCTGACAGAATACCAGTTAAAACTGTCTTAAGGTAGGACTGGCTGACAGACTACCAGTTAAAACTGTCTTAAGGTAGGTCTTGCTGACAGAATACCAGTTAAAACTGTCTTAAGGTAGGTCTGGCTGACAGAATACCAGTTAAAACTGTATTACGGTAGGACTGGCTGACAGAATACCAGTTAAAACTGTATTAAGGTAGGACTGGCTGACAGAATACCGCTTAAAACTGTCTTAAGGTAGGACTGGCTGACAGAATACCAGTTAAAACTGTCTTAAGGTGGGACTGCCTGACAGAATACCAGTTAAAACTGTCTTAAGGTGGGACTGGCTGACAGAATACCAGTTAAAACTGTCTTAAGGTAGGACTGGCTGACAGAATACCAGTTAAAACTGTATTAAGGTAGGACTGGGTGACAGAATACCAGTTAAAACTGTCTTAAGGTAGGACTGGCTGACAGAATACCAGTTAAAACTGTCCTAAGGTAGGACTGGCTGACAGAATACCAGTTAAAACTGTCTTAAGGTAGGACTGGCTGACAGAATACCAGTTAAAACTGTATTAAGGTGGGACTGGCTGACAGAACACCAGTTAAAACTGTCTTAAGGTGGGACTGGCTGACAGAATACCAGTTAAAACTGTCTTAAGGTAGGACTGGCTGACAGAATATCAGTTAAAACTGTGTTAAGGTAGGACTGGCTGAAAGAATACCAGTTAAAACTGTATTAAGGTGGGACTGGCTGACAGAATACCAGTTAAAACTGTATTAAGGTAGGACTGGCTGACAGAATACCAGTTAAAACGGTCTTAAGGTAGGACTGGCTGACAGAATACCAGTTAAAACTGTCTTAAGGTAGTACTGGCTGACAGAATACCAGTTAAAACTGTATTAAGGTAGGACTGGCTGACAGAATACCAGTTAAAACTGTGTTAAGGTAGGACTGGCTGACAGAATACCAGTTAAAACTGTATTAAGGTAGGACTGGCTGACAGACTACCAGTTAAAACTGTCTTAAGGTAGGACTGGCTGACAGAATACCAGTTAAAACTGTATTAAGGTAGGACTGGCTGACGGAATACCAGTTAAAACTGTATTAAGGTAGGACTGGCTGACAGAATACCAGTTAAAACTGTATTAAGGTAGGACTGGCTGACAGAATACCAGTTAAAACTGTATTAAGGTAGGACTGGCTGACAGAATACCAGTTTAAACTGTATTAAGGTGGGACTGGCTGACAGAATACCAGTTAAAACTGTCCTAAAGTAGGATTGGCTGACAGAATACCAGTTAAAACTGTATTAAGGTAGGACTGGCTGACAGAATACCAGTTAAAACTGTATTAAGGTGGGACTGGCTGACAGAATACCAGTTAAAACTGTCTTAAGGTAGGACTGGCTGACAGAATAGCCGTTAAAACTGTCTTAAGGTAGGACTGGCTGACAGAATACCAGTTAAAACTGTATTAAGGTAGGAATGGCTGACAGAATACCAGTTAAAACTGTCTTAAGGTAGGACTGGCTGACAGAATACCAGTTAAAACTGTATTAAGGTAGGACTGGCTGACAGAATACCAGTTAAAACTGTGTTAAGGTGGGACTGGCTGACAGAATACCAGTTAAAACTGTATTAAGGTAGGACTGGCTGACAGAATACCAGTTAAAACTGTATTAAGGTAGGACTGGCTGACAGAATACCAGTTAAAACTGTCTTAAGGTAGGACTGGCTGACAGAATACCAGTTAAAACTGTCCTAAGGTAGGACTGGCTGACAGAATACCAGTTAAAACTATTAAGGTAGGAATGGCTGACAGAATACCAGTTAAAACTGTCTTAAGGTAGGACTGGCTGACAGAATACCAGTTAAAACTGTATTAAGGTAGGACTGGCTGACAGAATACCAGTTAAAACTGTATTAAGGTAGGACTGGCTGACAGAATACCAGTTAAAACTGTATTAAGGTAGGAATGGCTGACAGAATACCAGTTAAAACTGTATTAAGGTAGGACTGGCTGACAGAATACCAGTTAAAACTGTATTAAGGTAGGACTGGCTGACAGAATAGCCATTAAAACTGTCTTAAGGTAGTACTGGCTGACAGAATACCAGTTAAAACTTTCTTAAGGTAGGACTGGCTGACAGAATACCAGTTAAAACTGTCTTAAGGTAGGACTGGCTGACAGAATACCAGTTAAAACTGTCTTAAGGTAGGACTGGCTGACAGAATACCAGTTAAAACTATTAAGGTAGGAATGGCTGACGGAATACCAGTTAAAACTGTCTTAAGGTAGGACTGGCTGACAGAATACCAGTTAAAACTGTATTAAGGTAGGACTGGCTGACAGAATACCAGTTAAAACTGTATTAAGGTAGGACTGGCTGACAGAATACCAGTTAAAACTGTATTAAGGTAGGAATGGCTGACAGAATACCAGTTAAAACTGTATTAAGGTAGGACTGGCTGACAGAATACCAGTTAAAACTGTCTTAAGGTAGGACTGGCTGACAGAATAGCCATTAAAACTGTCTTAAGGTAGGAATGGCTGACAGAATACCAGTTAAAACTGTCTTAAGGTAGGACTGGCTGACAGAATACCAGTTAAAACTGTCTTAAGGTAGGACTGGCTGACAGAATACCAGTTAAAACTGTCTTAAGGTAGGACTGGCTGACAGAATACCAGTTAAAACTGTATTAAGGTGGGACTGGCTGACAGAATACCAGTTAAAACTGTCTTAAGGTAGGACTGGCTGACAGAATACCAGTTAAAACTGTCTTAAGGTAGGACTGGCTGACAGAATAGCCGTCCATCCATTAGGCGAACTACTTATCCTGCTGTCAGGGTTGCGGGGATGCTGCCTCTGTCCCAGCAGTCATTGAGCGGCAAGTTGGGAGACACCCTTCGCAGACCGCTAGGCAACAGAATGCTCTTTTGAGTCAAATATATGGTTTCATTCAAGTCAGTTTAATTTTTATAGCCAATATCACAAGTTACACTTGTGCCTCAGGGGGCTTTACAGCAACACAACATCCTGTCCTTCGATCCTCACATCTGATAAGGAACAACTCCCTAAAAACCTTTAGCGGGGAGAGAAAAGAGGAAGAAACGTCAGGGGGAGAAACAGAGGAGGGTCTCTCTCCCAAGACACACAACGTGACATGATGTTGTGTTGACAGAACTTACACAATGCAACACTAAAAGAGGATAACACAATTATAAAGGAATTATAAAATATATGAAGAATATGATGAGGATGCCAAGCAAGTATCCAGATGGTGACCACCGTCACCATGGAGACCTGGGAGGAGGACAGACTGCACATGCACACAAGGGAGAATCGCATCCTATCATTCACACACACAGAAAAGACGTGATAGAAGAGAAGAGTTTGCAGTAGTCAGTAATCTAATCTATAATCAATAACCTATACTGTATAATCAATAATCTATACTGTATAATCAGTAATCGATACTGTATAATTCAATCCATTCTGTATAATCTATAACCTATACTGTATAATCTAATCAATAATCTTTACTTAATAATTAATAATCAATAATCTATACTGTATAATCTATAACCTCTACTGTATAATCTAATCAATAATCTGTACTGTATAATCTATACACTATAATGTCGTCAGCAGAACAGTACTTGGTAAATTCATTGAGACAGAAACCGATTGTTTTAATCATAGTGTGTGTGTGTGTGTGTGCGTGTCTGTGTGTGTGTGTGTGTGTGTGTGTGCATACATACATACGTACACACACACACACA
>JAJHIY020000708.1:977500-990000 GCA_022114975.2 Lampris megalopsis
ATATTACTGACAGTGTAGCAGCAACAACAGAGATTTCCAAATTTTGTGTGTGTGTGTGTCTGTGTGTGTGTGTGTGTGTGTGTGTGTGTGTGTGGTTCAGGTATAGAGTTTGACTAATTCCTATTCTTCAGTTTATCTGTATGTGTAAAAACACCCTTAACCTCCAAGAGATGTCTGGACAGTCAACCTTATGTACTAACACTGAAATCCTATACCTCCACTGGTCTCTCTCTCACTCTCTCTCTCTCACTCTTGCTCTCTCTCTCTCTCGCTCTTGCTCTCACTCTTGCTCTCTCTCTCTCACTCTCTCTCTCACTCTTGCTCCCTCTCTCTCTCTCTCTCTCTCTCTCTCACTCTTGCTCTCTCTCTCTCTCACTCTCTCTCACTCTCTCACTCTCTCTCTCTCTCACTCTCGCTCTCTCTCTCTCACTCTCTCTCACTCTTGCTCTCTCTCTCTCTCTCTCTCACACTCTCTCTTGCTCTCTCTCTCTCTCACTCTCTCTCGCTTGCTCTCTCTCTCTTGCTCTCTCTCTCTCTCTCTCTCTCTCTCTCTCTCTCGCTTGCTCTCTCTTTCTCACTCTTGCTCTCTCTCTCACTCTTGCTCTCTCTCTCACTCTTGCTCTCTCTCTCTCTCTCACTCTCTCTCTCTCTCTGTCCTTCTGCCAGACAGATGGACAGTAGTAGCAGGTTTTAACTCAACTACTGTGATGTTTTACAATACCTGAGTTTTTAACTCTTTCAATACGCTCTCTCTCTCTCTCTGTCTCTCTCTGTCTCTCTCTGTCTCTCTTGTCTCGCTGTTATGTCTCTTCTCTCCTTTGAATCTGTCTTTGTCCTCGTTCTCTCTCCTCTCTGTTCTCCTTCCTTCTCTTGTTTTCTCTCCGATCTTTCTTTCTTTCTCTGGTGCCAATCGTAGACACAGCCCCCACATGGAGCTGTGTTGTAGTGCCTCTGCACGGCACTACAACACAGCTCCATGTGGGGGCTGTGGTGCACTACAGCACGGTGGCTCTGCACGGCACTCTGCACAGCACTACAGCATTGTAGTGTCATGCAGAAGCACTACAATGTGGGGGCATGTAGCTGTAATGTGGTGCCTCCCCACATGGAGCTGTGATGTGGTGCCTCAGCTGTGCAGAGGCACTACAACACAGCTCCATGTGGGGGCTGTGGCGCACATGTAGCTGTGCACTACAACACGGGTCAATGTGGGGCTGTGGCTGTGTTGTAGTGCCAGGCAGGCGTAGTGCCTCTGCACAGGTGTTGTAGTAGTGCTGTGCAGAGGCACTACAACACAGCCCCCACATGGAGCTGTGGCGTAGTGCCGTGCAGAGGCCTACCGACAAGTCACACGTATATTTGTACAGAACTAACAGGCTGCTAACTGACTGCTATCAGCTCTCTTTGGGTTTGTAATAAACGCCATTTTCATCCCAGTCTGACGCTTTCCTTGTGTATGTGACTGTGTGTGTGTGTGTGTGTGTGTGTGTGTGTGTGTTCAGAACTGGGCTGCACACTGACGTTGCTCATTAAGGCCACAAACTTGTTCAGATGTGACACGCCATAGGAATATTAAGGACAAATCTTAGAAATGATTGGATATTTCTTTGTTTTCAGATGTGTTCATTTTTCATCAGACAAAAAAGATGCAGCAGTGTTTAACAAGGAAGTGAACATGTAATTTGAAGAAGTAAAGCATTGCTTTTTACAAACACAAATGAGGGGGAGCCCTGTGGAGTCCCTCAACGGACATCAGCAAATTTCTTTTTACAATGACATTCACGTGCACACTGAGACCTGCTCTTGCACACTGACCCGCTCGTGACCTGCTCGTGGACACTGAGACCTGCTCGTGGCCTATTCGTGCACACTGAGACCTGCTCGTGTACACTGAGACCTGCTCGTGTACACTAAGACCTGCTCGTGCACACTGAGACCTACTCGTGACCTGCTTGTGCACACAGATCTGCTCATGCACACTGGGACCTGCTTGTGCACACTGAGACCCGCTCGTGACCTGCTCGTGAACACCGAGACCTGCTCATGCACACTGAGACCTGCTCGTATACATTGAGACCTGCTCGTGACCTGCTTGTGCACACAGATCTGCTTGTGCACACTGTGACCTCCTCATGCACACTAAGATCTGCTTATGCACACTGACACCTGCTCGTGCACACAGATCTGCTCGTGCACACTGAGACCCGCTCGTGACCTGCTCGTGCACACTGAGACCCGCTCTCGACCTGCTCGTGCACACTGAGACCTGCTCATGACCTGCTCTTGCACACTGAGACCTCCTCATGCACATGGAGACCTGCTCATGCACAGTGAGACTTCCTCGTCACCTGTTCGTGTTCACTGAGACCTGCTCATGACCTGCTCGTGCTCACAGATCTGCTCGTGCACACTGAGACCCGCTTGTGACCTGCTCGTGCACACTGAGACCTGCTCGCAACCTGCTCTTGCACACTGAGACCTGCTCGTGACCTGCTCGTGCATACTGAGACCTGCTTGTGACCTACTCATGCATACTGAGACCTGCTCGTGACCTGCTCGTGCATACTGAGACCTGCTTGTGACCTGCTCGTGCACACTGACACCCACTCGTGACCTGCTCATGCACACTGACAACCACTCGTGACCTGCTCGTGCACACAGACCTGCTTGTGCACACTGAGACCTGATCGTGACCTGCTCATGGACACTGAGACCCGCTCGTGACCTGCTCATGCACACTGACAACCCCTCGTGACCTGCTCATGTACACTGACAACCACTCATGACCTGCTCGTGCACACTGAGACCTGCTTGTGATCTGCTCATGCACACTGACACCCGCTCGTGACCTGCTCATGCACACTGACACCCACTCGTGACCTGCTCATGCACACTGACAATCACTCGTGACCTTCTCGTGCACACTGAGACCTGCTCGTGACCTGCTCATGCACACTGAGACCTCCTCCTGCACACTGAGACCAGATCGTGACCTTCTCGTGGACACTGAGACCCGCTCGTGACCTGCTAATGCACACTGAGACCCGCTCATGACCTGCTCGTGCACACTGATACCTGCTCCTGCACACTGAGACCTGCTTGTGTCCTGCTCGTGCACACAGATCTGCTCGTGCACACAGAGACCTGCTCGTGACCTGCTCCTGCACACTGACACCTGCTCATGCACACAGATCTGCTCATGCACACTGAGACCCGCTCGTGACCTGCTCGTGAACACTGAGACCTGCTCGTGCACACTGAGACCTGCTCATGCTCACGGGACCTGCTCGTGCACACTGAGACCTCCTCGTCACCTGCTCATACACACTGAGACCTGCTTTTGCACACTGAGACCTGCTCATGCACACTGACAACCACACGTGACCTGCTCATGCACACTGACAACCACTCGTGATCTGCTCGTGCACTCTGTGACCTGCTCGTGATCAGCTCATGCACACTGACAGCCACTCGTGACCTGCTCATGCACACTGACACCCACTCGTGACCTGCTCGTTCACACTTAGACCTGCTCGTAACCTGCTCGCGCACACTGAGATCTGCTCGTGACCTGCTCATGCACACTGAGACTTGTTCGTGCACACTGAGACCAGCTCGTGACCTGCTCGCAGACACTGAGATCAACTCGTGACCTTCTAATGTACACTGAGACTGGCTCGTGCACACAGATCTGCTTGTGCACACTGTGACCTGCTCGTGCACACTGAGACCTGCTCGTGTACACTGAGACCTGCTCGTGGCCTATTCGTGCACACTGACAACCACTCGTGACCTGCTCGTGCACATTGAGACCTACTCGTGACCTGCTTGTGCACAAAGATCTGCTCATGCACACTGGGACCTGCTTGTGCACACTGAGACCCGCTCGTGACCTGCTCGTGAACACCGAGACCTGCTTGTGACCTGCTCATGCACACTGACACCCACTCGTGACCTGCTCGTAGACACTTAGAGCCGCTCGTGACCTGCTCGTGCACACACATCTGCTCGTGCACACTGAGACCTGATCGTGACCTGCTCGTGCACACTGAGACCTGCTCGTGGTCTGCTCGTGCACACTGACACCCTCTAGTGACCTGGTCATGCACACTGACACCCACTCGTGACCTGCTCGTGCACACTGAGACCTGATCGTGACCTGCTCGTTGACACTGACAACCACTGGTGACCTGCTCATGCACACTGACACCCACTTGTGACCTGCTCATGCACACTGACAACCACTCGTGACCTGCTCGTGCACACAGACCTGCTTGTGCACACTGAGACCTGATCGTGACCTGCTCATGGACACTGAGACCCGCTCGTGACCTGCTCATGCACACAGACAACCCCTCGTGACCTGCTCATGTACACTGACAACCACTCATGACCTGCTCGTGCACACTGAGACCTGCTCGTGATCTGCTCATGCACACTGACACCCACTCGTGACCTGCTCGTGCACACTGAGACCAACTTGTGACCTGCTCGTGCACACTGAGACCTGCTCGTGCAAACTGAGACCTGCCCATGGCCTATTCGTGCACACTGAGACTTGCTCATGCACACAGAGACCTGCTCATGCACACTGAAACCTGCTCGTCCACACTGAGACCTACTCGTGACCTGCTCGTGCACACAGATCTGCTCATGCACATTAAGACCTGCTCGTGCACACTGAGACCCGCTCGTGAATTGCTCGTGAACACCGAGACCTGCTCGTGCACACTGAGACCTCTTCGTGCACACTGACACCCACTCGTGACCTGCCTGTGCACACTGAGACCTGCTAATGGCACACGGAGACCTGCTTGTGCACACTGAGAGCTACTCGTGCACACTGACAATCGCTCGTGACCTCCTTGTGCACACTGAGACCTGCTCATGCACACTGAGACCTGCTCGTGGCCTATTCGTGCACACTGAGACCTATTCGTGCACACTGAGAACTGCTCGTGGCTTATTCGTGCACACTGAGACCTGCTCATGCACACAGAGACCTGCTCATGCACACTGAGACCCGCTCGTGAATTGCTCTTGAACACCGAGACCTGCTCGTGCACACTGAGACCTCTTTGTGCAAACTGATACCTGCCCGCAACCAGCCCGTGCACACTTAGACCTGCTAATGGCACACTGAGACCTGCTCGTCCACACTGAGTGCTACTCATGCACGCTCACATCCGCTCGTGACCTGCTCGTGGACACTGAGACCCGCTCGTGACCTGCTCATTCACACTGAGACCTGCTCCTGCACACTTACACCTGCTTGTGACCTGCTCATGCACACAGATCTGCTCATGCATACAGAGACCTGCTTGTGCACACTGAGACCCGCTCGTGACCTGCTCATGCACACTGGGACCCACTCTTGACCTGCTCGTGCACACTGAGACGTGCTCGTGACCTATTCGTGCACACTGAGACCTGCTCGTGCACACTGAGAACTGCTCGTGGCCTATTCGTGCACACTGAGACCTGCTCATGCACACTGAGACCTGCTCGTGCACACTTAGACCTGCTCGTGGCCTATTCGTGCAAACTGACACCTGCTCTTGCACACTGAGACCCGCTCTTGACATGCTCGTGGACACTGAGACCTGCTTGCGCACACTGAGACCTGCTCATGCACACAGATCTGCTCATGCACATTGAGACCTGCTCATGACCTGCTCGTCCACACTGAGACCTGCTTGTGTACACTGAGACCAGCTCGTGACCTGCTCGTGCACACTGAGACCCGCTCATGTCCTGCTCATGCACACTGAGACTGGCTCGTGACCTCCTCGTGCACACAGATCTGCTCGTGCATGCTGAGACCTGCTTGTGCACACTGACACTCGCTCATGATATGCTCGTGCACACTGAGACCTGTTCATGCACACCGAAACCTGCTCATGCACACTGAGATCTGCTCATGCACCCTGAGACCTGCTCGTGCGCCCTGAGACCATCTCATGCACACTGAGACCTCTTCGTGCACACTGAGACCTGCTCGTGGCCTGCTCGTGCACACTGAGATCTGTTCGTGCACACTGAGACCTGCTCGTGACCTGCTCGTGCACACTAAGACCTGCTCATGCACACTGAGACCTGCTCGTGCACACTGAGACCAGCTCGTGCACACTGAGACCTGCTTGTGACCTGCTCGTGGACACTGAGATCTGTTTGTGCACACTGAGACCTGCTCGTGACCTGCTCGTGCACACTAAGACCTGCTCATGCACACTAAGACCTGCTCATGCACACTAAGACCTGCTCATGTACACTGAGACCTGCTCGTGCACACTGAGACCAGCTCGTGCACACTGAGACCCGCTCGTGACCTGCTCGTGGACACTGAGACCCGCTCGTTACCTCCTCATGCACACTGAGACCCGCTTGTGACATGCTCGTGCACACTGAGACCGGCTCATTCACACTGAGACCCACTTGTGACGTGCTCGATCACACTGATTCCTGCTCGTGACCTGCTCATGCACACTGAGACCTGCTCATGCACACTGAGAGCTGCTCACGACCTGTGCATGCACAGTGAGACCTGCTCATGCACACTGAGACCTGCTCGTGCACCCTGAGACCAGCCTGTGCACACTGAGATCTGTTCGTGCACACTGAGACCTGCTCGTGACCTGCTCGTGCACACTGAGACCTGCTCCTATGCTCTGAGACCAGCTCATGCACCCTGACACCCGCTCGTGACCTGCTCATGGACACTGAGTCCCGCTCGTGACTTGCTCCTGCACACTGAGACCTGCTTGTGACCTGCTCGTGCACACTGAGACCTGCTTGTGACCAGCTCGTGCGCCCTGAGACCAGCTCGTGCACACTGAGACCTCTCAGGCACACTGAGACCTGCTCGTGCACACTGAGACCTGCTTCTGACCTGCTCATGCACACTGAGACCTGCTCGTGCACACTGAGACCTGCTTGTGCAAACCACTGAGACCCACTCATGACATGCTCGTGCACAGGGAGAACTGCTCGTGCACACTGAGACCTGCTCGTGCGCACTGAGAACTGCTTGTGCACACAGACCTGCTCGTGACTTGTTCATGAACACAGATCTGCTCGTGCACACTGAGACCTGCTTGTGACCAGCTCGTGCACATTGAGACATGCTAATACACGCTGAGTGAGACCTGTTTGTGCAAACCACTGAGACCCGCTCATGACATGTTCGTGCACAGGGAGAACTGCTCGTGCACACTGATACCAGCTCGTGCGCACTGAGACCTGCTTGTGCACACAGACCTGCTCGTGACCTGCTCGTGCACACTGAGACCTGCTCACGGCCTGCTCGTTTGCAATGAGACCTGCTTGTGACCTGTTCGTGCACACTGAGACCTGCTCGTGGCCTGCTTGTGCACACTGAGAACTTCTCATACACACTGAGACTTTCTCGTGCACACTGAGACCAGCTCGTGCACACTAAGACCTATTCGTGGACACTGAGACCCGCTCGTGACCTGCTCATACACACTGAGACCCGCTTGTGACCTGCTCGTGCACACTGAGACCTGCTCCTGCACACTGAGACCTGCTCGTGTACACTGTGATGTGCTCATGCACACTGAGACCTGCTCTTGACCTGCTCGTGCACACTAAGACCTGCTCATGCAGGGGCACAAGGCAAAAAAGTAAGATCAAATAAGTAAGACTACGAATAAAAAGTACTAAAAAGTACTTTGTCAAAGCGTTCATAAAAGTTTGTCAGACTTAAGTCAACTCTTACAGAAATATTGAAACAGGCTATTGAGACCAGTGAAGCCCAGCCAAACCTTCAGGCCTACCACATGGCCTTGCTGATACATACGCAGCTAGGTGGCCTTGGTGATACATACGCAGCCAGACAACCTTGGAGATACATACGCAGCCAGGTGGCCTTGCTGGTACATACGCAACCAGGTGGCCTTAGAGATATATACATAGCCAGGTGGCATTGGTGATACATACGCAGCCAGGTGGCCTTGGAGATACATACGTAGCCAGGTGGCATTGGTGATACATACGTAACCATGTGGCCTTGGAGATACATACATAGCCAGGTGGCATTGGTGATACATACGCAGCCAGGTGGCCTTGGAGATACATACGTAGCCAGGTGGCATTGGTGATACATACGTAACCATGTTGCCTTGGAGATACATATGCAGCCAGTTGGCCTTGGAGATATATACGCAGCCAGGTGGCATTGGAGATACATACGTAGCCAGGTGGCATTGGTGATACATACGTAGCCATGTGGCCTTGGAGATACATACGCAGCCAGGTGGCCTTGGAGATACATATGCAGCCAGGTGGCCTTGGAGATACATACGCAGCCAGGTGGCCTTGGAGATATATACGCAGCCAGGTGGCATTGGTGATACATACGCAGCCAAGTGGCCTTGGAGATACATACGCAGCCAGATGGCGTTGGTGATACATACACAGCCAGACGGCCTTGGTGATACATACGCAGCCAGGTGGCCTTGGTGATACGTACGCAGCCCGGTGGTCTTGGAAATACATACACAGCCAGGTGATACATACGCCAGCCAGGTGGCCGTAGAGATACATACGCAGCCAGGTGGCCTTGGAGATACATACACAGCCAGACAGCCTTGGAGACACATACGCAGCCAGGTGGTCTTGGAGATACATACGCAGCCAGATGGCGTTGGTGATACATAGGTAGCCAGGTGGCCTTGGTGATACGTACGCAGCCAGGTGGCATTGGTTATACATACGCAGCCAGGTGGCCTTGGAGATACATACGCAGCCAGACTGCCTTGGTGATACATACGCAGCAAGGTGGTCTTTGAGATACATATGCACCCAGGTGGCCTTGGTGATACATACGCAGCCAGACGGCCTTGGAGATACATACGCAGTCAGGTGGTCTTGATGATACATATGCAGCCAGGCGGTCTTCGAGATACATACGCAGCCAGACGGCCTTGGAGATACATACGCAGCCAGGTGGCCTTGGTGATACTTACGCAGCCAAATGGCCTTGGTGATACATATGCAGCCAGGTGGCAGGTGGGTGGAAATCGGATGGCTTCACTTTGAGATGGGCGATTATCAGCAGGCCAGACAAGGCATGGAGATGGAACACCTGACAGGCCACAAGACAGTTACAACGGAGCAGCTATTGGAGATGTTTTTCCTTGAGGACATTCCTCGAAAGGAGCCATGGAAACATTGAACTTTGATATTTG
Source organism: Lampris megalopsis (assembly GCA_022114975.2). Classification (NCBI taxonomy): domain Eukaryota; kingdom Metazoa; phylum Chordata; class Actinopteri; order Lampriformes; family Lampridae; genus Lampris; species Lampris megalopsis. Next base: position 986,710 of record JAJHIY020000708.1, read on the forward strand.
GGATTTTAGTCACAATCAAGTTCCTCTTCAGATTACAGCGGACCAGCTGTGTGAACAGAGTAGATGTACACCTGTTCCAAAGAAAAAGACGAGAGATGCTAACCAGCAAAATTTAATCATATACTCTATTCATTCAGCTCTATGGATATATGACTGGAGAGGGTAGTTTTGCCTCTTGGCCACAGGAGGGCGACATGGGACGCGAAATTTGTGAAGGCTGTGGAGAAGATGAATCCTGCTGTTCTGTCTTGATCTATTTCCCCACCTAATGTTCTTCATAGCTGAGATACGACCTGTCAAATCATTATGCTCCATTCATTCACATCTATGGATATTTAAGTAGTATTGTCTCTAGGCCAGCGGCACGGTGGCGCAGTGGTTAGCGTGGTTGCCTCACAGCAAGAAGGTCCTGGGTTCGAGTCCTGGGGTAGTCCGACCTTGGTGGGTCATCCCGGGTCGTTCTCTGTGTGGAGTTTGCATGTTCTCCCCGTGTCTGCGTGGGTTTCCTCTGGGTGCTCCCGTTTCCTCCCACAGTCCAAAGACATGTAGGTCAGGTGAATCAGCCGTACTAAATTGTTCAGGGTTTCTCCCCGCTTGCCACCTAATGACTGCTGGAATAGGCTCCAGCATCCCCGCGACCTTGTGAGCAGGATAAGCGGTTCAGATAACGGATGGATGGATGAATGCATCTAGGCCACACGAGTACGGCATGGGACCAAAGTTTGAAGCTTGAAATTTGTGAAGTTTGTGAAGATAAATCCTGCTGTTCTGTCTTAATCTAGCGCCCCCTACATGTACAGCACATTTGGTGACAATCTGATCAAGTCCACATTTCCAGCCAAAAAAACCCGATCCTTACTAACGCACCACTCCAACCATCAATTGCTTAAAATAGCAGATTATTGTTCGTTGGATGTTGGTGATAGAAGGCAAAGTAGAGATGCTGTTAAGGCCGCAGTGAGGTCCCAGTTGGATTGGAAGGTCTTGTTAAGTAAGACAGAGAAGAGGACTGGTCCACTTCTCCCCCTACCCGTAGGTAGTAATCTCACAGCAGAAGGAGTTGCTCTTGTTGCAGCTAGAGCGTATGATGGTAAAAAACGTGAAGCCGCGGGCGTCCGGGTAGCATAGAAGTCTATTCCGTTGCCTACCAACATGGGGATGCCGGTTCGAATCCCCGTGGTACCTCCGGCTTGGTCAGGCGCCCCTACAGACACAATTGGCCGTGTCTGCGGGTGGGAAGCCGGATGTGGGTATGTGTCCTGGTCGCGGCACTAGCGCCTCCTCTGGTCGGTCAGGGCGCCTGTTTGGGGGGGAGGGGAACTGGGGGGAATAGCGTGAGCCTCCCGCGCGCTACGTCCCCCTGGTGAAACTCCTCACTGTCAGGTGAAAAGAAGCGGCTGGTGACTCCACATGTATCGGAGGAGATGTGGTAGACTGCAGCCCTCCCCGGATCAGCAGAGGGGGTGGAGCAGAAACCGGGAAGGCTTGGAAGAGTGGGGTAACTGGCCAAGTGTAATTGGGGGGAAAAGGAGAGGGGGAAAAAAGTGAAGCCGAGTTGAAATTGGAGCAAGCAAAGTTGGAACTGCAACACGCTAAACTGGAATTAATGAAGACAGGCAGAATGCCAGCTGATTCATAAGGATTGTTCCTCTATCGCCTGGTGATTCTCCAGACCGGTTTGACGCCAGCTGATTCATAAGGATTGTTCCTCTATCGCCTGGTGATTCTCCAGACCGGTTTGATGCCAGCAATTTGCGTCTTGTCCCACCCTTCAATGAACGGGATACGGACACCTCTTTTTCTGTTTGAGCGCGTTGCTGGCACTAGGCAGTGGCCTGACGCGCAGTGGTATGTGACGTGTTACCTCCTGTGTGATTACCGGTCCAAGGTAATTACACAGGAGGGAAGCTTGACAGGAAGCAGCATAATGAGAGACAAACATGACTACCAAAATAAAACAGGAAACGCTGGGAAATATGAAAAACGCATAAAACATGACCTAGGATCTGGAGCGGGTCATGACAGTACCCCCCTCACCCTATGGCCGACACCTGACGGCCCAGGATCTTCAGGATGCTGCCGGTGGAGATCCCTGATGAGGTCGGGGTCCATAATGAACCTGGCGGGGACCCAAGACTTCTCCTCCGGACTGTAGCCCTCCCAGTCCACCAGGTACTGAAAGCCATGCCCTTGATGACGCACATGTGGAGCTTCGTAACCGTGTTCACTGGGCCACCATCCATGAGCCGGGGGGGGCGGGGTCTGGAGGCAGGGACCAAAGTGCTTTCCTTGACTGGCTTGACTCGGCTGACATGAAACGTGATGTGAACACTCATGGACCTGGGTAACTTGAGCCTTACAGCAACAGGATTAACCACCTTGGACACAGGAAATGGGCCAATGAACCGGGGAGCCAACTTACAGGCCTCAGTGCGCAGAGGGAGGTCTCGAGTCTCGACTCAGACCTTTTGGCCGCTCTGGCAGAATGGTGCTGGAGTCCGATGCCAGTCAGCAACCTTCTTATATGCCGCCGAATTCTTGAGCAGGATCCGATGAGCCCTGGCCCATGACCGCCGGCAGCAATGAACCAGGGCCAACGCAGAGGGGATGGAAACAGTGCAGGTTGGTAACCATAGGCCCACTGGAAGGGGGGCAGGCCAGAGGAGGAACAAGGTAACGTATTATGTGCGTATTCAATCCAGCTGAGATGCTTACTCACGTAGAGGGGTTCTGCGAGGTCAAACACCGGAGCCCGGTCTCCAACTCCTGATTTAACCTCTCTGTTTCTCCGTTAGTCTGGAGGTGGTGCCGGATGAGAGGCGGACGGTGGCGCCGATGAGGTCGCAGAATGCCCTCGGGAGGAAACGAGGACTGGAAGGAATGAAGGAAAGATGGAAAATGGTGAGGAGAATCATAGCGCCCTCTTGTGGTAGTATATAGCCATGGTTGGTTATTGTTTTTAATTGACGCGCGCGAGGCTCCCTACTCCAGAGTGACGGTACGTTGGTGCTGTCGTGTCGTCTCTAGCAGTCGTCAGTCCTGCAGTCCTGCAGATCTGCAGTTCTGCAACCCGGTTTTTTTGTTTTCCTGCCTGCTAAAGCGACGTGTGTGAGTACAGTTTGTATGTTAACAAATATATTCTCAGCCGAATTCTGATGTAGCTAAGTTAGACTAGGCTAGCTCCCTTAGCTCTATATTCTTATCTTAGCCGCGATGTCGCATTTCTGTTGCTAGCTCTACTGTTGTATGCATTGCTGCTGCTGCGGTGTCAGTATTGTGTTACAGTTTCAC
>JAJHIY020000708.1:995000-1085000 GCA_022114975.2 Lampris megalopsis
GACTGGAACGTAAATGGCGAAAATCAAAATTGGAAGTTTTTTACCTATCGTGGCACGAGTGTTTATTGAAATACAAGCGTGCTTTATCTGCTGCAAAAACAGCGTACCTCTCTCACTTAATAAATATTAATGAACATAAACCCAGATTTCTCTTTGACACTGTATCTAAACGTACTAAAAAGCAGCTGTCTATTAACTGCTCACCATTCACAGCCCATGAATTTCTAGATTTTTTCTGCAATGAGGTTGATGAGATCTTAAACAGAATTAGTTCTTCAACTCCATCTACTCCTGCAGATCCTGTCATACTAAATTCATATCTACACAATGAGTCACTGTCAGTCTCAGTTATTACAGCTTTTGAGACTATATCTCTTGATACTTTGACTAAGTTCGTGTCAGCTTCTAAACCAACTGCTTGCCTACTTGATCCATTACCAGCAAAACTTTTTAAAGACCTCTGGCCTTTTCTTGGACCTACAATGCTAGATATCGTTAATTTATCACTTACTACTGGCATTGTTCCCAGCAGTTTTAAGACAGCTGTGGTTAAACCTCTACTTAAAAAACTGCACCTTGATCCAGGGTCTCTTAATAACTATCGGCCAGCCTCGAATCTTCCATTCTTCTCTAAAGTACTAGAGAGAGTTGTGTATCAACAACTTTCGACCCATATAAAAGAAAACCATCTATATGAACCCTTTCAATTTGCTTTTAGGCCCTGTCACTCCACTGAAACTGCTCTAACCAGAGTGGTGAACAATCTTATACTAGTTATCAACTCTGATTCCACTTCCGTGCTTCTACTACTGGACCTCAGTGCAGCCTTTGACTCCATTGATCACTGTATACTTTTAGATAGATTAAATTGTAATTTTGGTGTCTCTGGCCTAGCTCTCTCTTGGCTTAAGTCCTACTTATCTGGAAGAACACATTGTGTCTGCTATAATAATATTATATCAACATTTTCTGACATTAAATATGGTGTGCCTCAGGGCTCTGTTCTTGCCCCTCTACTTTTTTCTCTTTACATTACACCTCTTGGCCAAATTATACACTGTTATGGAATACATTCCCATTGCTATGCTGATGATACTCAGCTGTATGTGCCTATAAGGCCTGATGATCATACTCAAATCACTAACTTAGAGGCCTGCTTGGCTACTGTGAAAAACTGGATGTCACTTAATGTTCTGCTTTTAAATTCAGATAAAACCGAGATGCTGGTCATTGGCCCTGCTAGACACAGACACCAATTTGATCAAGTAACAATAACAATCGACAACTCTGTGGTTTCACAAAGTGTGGCACCCGAAAATCTTGGTGTTATGTTTGATCCCAGCCTTTCCTTTGATAAGCACATTAAAGAAATCACCAAGACTGCCTTTTTTCACTTGCGTAACATGGCTAAAATTCGGTCTTTTCTCTCCATGGCTGACGCAGAGACTCTAATACATGCATTTGTTTCATCCAGACTTGATTACCGTAATGTTCTGTTCTCAGGTCTGCCACATTCTAGTACTAAAAGTCTTCAGATGGTTCAGAATGCTGCTGCTAGAATCCTAACTACAACTAGGAAATTTGACCATATTACACCAATTCTTGCCTCCCTTCATTGGCTTCCTATCCATGTTAGATCAGAATACAAGGTGCTTCTGCTGACTTATACAATCCTAAATGGTCTTGCCCCATCTTACTTGTCTGATCTCCCTAAACCTTACATGCCATCTCGAGCTCTTCGTTCTCAAAATACAGGGCTCCTGTGTGTACCCAAAGTCAAAAAGAAGTCGGCTGGTGGCAGGGCCTTTTCCTATCGGGCTCCATTGTTGTGGAATAACCTGCCTGCTGCCATCAGACAATCAGAGTTTGTTGAGTCTTTAAATCCAAACTTAAAACTCATCTTTTTGCCTTAGTTTACAATTAGTTGCCTTTAAGTTGTGTGCTTCGCAACCTGTACTGGATGGCGGGTTGGTTTTCTGTCTCAATGAATTTACCAACCGCTGTTCTGCCGACGAGATTATCGAATATAGATTATGACTAGTTGATGACTTAATTGATTATGACTAATGACTATTGCAAACTTTTCTCTTCTCTCACGTCTTTTCTCTCTCTCTGAATGATGTCTTCTCCTTTCTCTTTTTCTGTGTGTGAGTGGTGTCGTGTGAGTCTCTCTTGTGTGCACGTACAGTCGGTTCTCCTCCCAGGTCTCCGGGTGATGGTGGTTTCCACTTGGATGCTGGTTGCCATTCCCCTCGTCACAATTTCTTTTTGTAAATTCATATACACTGCTCAAAAAAATAAAGGGAACACATAAGCAATGCAATGTAGCTCCAAGTCAATCACACTTTTGAGATATCAACCTGTCCAGTTAGGAAGCAACACTGATTTGTGAATCAATTTCACCTGTTGGTAAATTGTCTAATTTCCACCAGGTGGAAATTAGACAATTTGCAAGACAACCCCTATAAAAGGAATGGATTTGCAGGTGGTGGCCACAGACCATTTGCCTGTCCTCATCTTTTCTGGCCGATCTTTGGTTAGTTTTTCATTTTGCTAGTGCCCTCACCACTAGAGGTGGCATGAGGCGGTATCTGCAACCTACAGAAGTTGCTCAGGTAGTGCAGCTCATCCAGGATGGCACATCAATGCGTGCTGTGGCAAGAAGATTTGATGTGTCTCCCAGCACAGTGTCCAGAGCATGGAGGAGGTACCAGGAGACAGGCCAGTACACCAGGAGACGTGGAGGGGGCCGCAGGAGGACAACAACCCCACAGCAGGACCACTATCTGGTCCTTTGTGCAAGGAGGAACAGGAGGAGCACTGCCGGAGCCCTACAAAACGACCTTCAACAGGCCACTAATGTGCAGGTTTCCGCTCAAACAGTGAGAAACAGAATGCATGAGGATGGTATGAGGGCCCGACGTCCACAATTGGGGCCTGTGCTCACAGCCCAACACCGTGCAGCCCGATTGACCTTTGCCAGAGAACATCTTGGTTGGCAGATTCGCCATTGGCGCCCTGTGCTCTTCACAGATGAGAGCAGGTTCACACTGAACACATGTGACAGACGTGAGAGAGTCTGGAGACGCTGTGGAGAACGTTCTGCTGCCTGCAACATCCTCCAGCATGACCGGTTTGGCGGTGGGTCAGTGATGGTCTGGGGAGGCATATCCTTGGAGGGCCGCACAGACCTCTACGTGCTAGCCAGAGGTACCATGACTGCCATTAGGTACCGGGATGAGATCCTCAGACCCATTGTCAGACCATATGCTGGTGCAGTGGGCCCTGGGTTCCTGCTCATGCATGACAATGCTCGTCCTCATGTGGCCAGAGTGTGTCAGCAGTTCCTGTATGTCGACGGCATTGATGCTATGGACTGGCCTGCACGTTCCCAGACCTGAATCCAATCGAGCACCTCTGGGACATCATGTCTCGTACTATCCGCCAACGCGATGTCGCACCACAGACTGTCCAGGAGTTGACCGATGCCCTGATCCAGGTCTGGGAGGAGATCCCTCAGGAGACCATCCGTCGTCTCATCAGGAGCATGCCCAGACGTTGTAGGGAGTGCATACAGGCACGTGGAGGCCACACACACTACTGAGCCTCATTTTGAATCGTCTTGAAGAATTTCCACAGAAGTTGGATCAGCCTATGTTCTCATTTTCCACTTTGATTTTGAGTATGATTCTGAATCCAGACCTTAATGGGCTAATGATTTTGATTTCCATTGATCATTCTTAGGTTATTTTGCTCTAAACACATTCATCTGTCTAATAAATAAAGATTTTCAGCTGAAATATTTCATTCATCGAGGTCTATATTGTGTTTTTAGGTGTTCCCTTTATTTTTTTGAGCATTGTATATATCTACACATATGTTTTTTTTTTTTTTTACATGTTGATGCTGGTCGCGTGGCTTGGGTCCTTGACTGTTCCGATGGCTTCTGGACACTGCTTGGCATCCTGTGTATCATGTTCTTCATACATTTTTATAAGTCCATTATAATTCTGTTACCCTTTCTCAATGCTGTATTGTGTAAATTGTGTAAACACAACATCTACTGCACGTTGTGCATCTTGGGAGAGAGATCCCTCCTCTGTTGCTCTCCCTGAGGTTTCTTCCTATTTTTCCTCCCTGTTAAAGGTTTTTTTTAGGGAGTTGTTCCTTATCCGATGAGAGGGTCTAAGGACAGGATGTTGTGTTGCTGTTGAGCCCCCTGAGGCAAATTTGTAATTTGTGATATTGGGCTATACAAATAAAACTGATTTGATGTATGTATGTATGTATGTATGTATGTATGTATGTATGTATGTATGTATGTATGTATGTATGTATGTATGTATGTATGTATGTATGTATGTATGTATGTATTCATGTATTCATGTATTCATATATTCATGTAGTTAGTATGTATGTATGTAGTCTGTCTGTCTGTCTGTCTGTCTGTCTGTCTGTCTGTCTGTAGTCAGTACTTATGTATGTATGTATGTATGTATGTATGTATGTATGTATGTATGTATGTATGTATGTAGTCAGTACTTATGTATGTATGTATGTATGTATGTATGTATGTATGTATGTATGTATGTATGTATGTATGTATGTAGTCAGTACTTATGTATGTATGTATGTATGTATGTATGTATGTATGTATGTATGTATGTATGTATGTAGTCAGTACTTATGTATGTAGTCAGTACTTTGTATGTATGTATGTATGTATGTATGTATATATATGTGTGTATACACACATGTATGTATGTAGTCAGTATGTATGTAGTCAGTACTTATGTATGTAGTCAGTACTATGTATGTATGTATGTATGTATGTATGTATGTATGTATGTATGTATGTATGTGTGTGTGTGTATGTATGTATGTATGTATGTATGTATGTATGTATGTATGTATGTATGTATGTATGTATGTATGTAGTAAGTACTTATGTATGTATGTGTGTGTGTATGTATGCATGTATGTATGCATGTGTGTATGTATGTATGCATGCATGCATGCATGCATGCATGCATGTATGTATGTATGTATGTATGTATGTATGTATGTATGTATGTATGTATGTAGTCAGTACTTATGTATGTAGTCAGTACTATGTATGTATGTATGTATGTATGTATGTATGTATGTATGTATGTATGTATGTATGTATGTATTCAGTACTTATGTATGTATGTATGTATGTATGTATGTATGTATGTATGTATGTATGTATGTATGTATGTATGTATGTATGTATGTATGTATGTGTGTGTGTGTGTGTGTGTGTATGTGTGTATGTATGTATGTATGTATGTATGTATGTATGTATGTATGTATGTATGTATGTATTTATATTTATATTTATATTTATGTAGTCAGTCTGGATCCCGCGGCGAGAACCTGTGTGATGCTGCAGTTTTCACTGAGTAACCTCCCAAAAAATAAACATGAAGTAAATAGTAACAATAATAATAATATTGTAATAATAGATATAGTAGTAGTAATAATAATAATGTAATAAATATAGTAATAATAACAATAATAGCTCCATAACTGTTTAGTGAAATTGTTATTATGATAAACGCACAACAAAACAACCAATCATTGAATTTTAAACGTTCAACATCTTCACATCCCCCCCGTCCCAGCGCGCCGGCGGCGGCGGCGGCGGAGTGCTGGGGCGGCCTGCTCTCCGTGTGCGTGTGTGTGTGCGCGCGCGCAGAGCGTGCGGCGGCAGAAGGCTCATTGTGTGCCGGAGAGGAGGAGGAGGAGGAGGAGCAGAGAGGAGGAGGAGGAGGGGCGGAGAGAGCCACGGAGGAGACAGACGGAGGGAGAACTCTCCCCTTTCTTCTTGTCTGGGGGAGGAGAGGAAGAGGAGGGGGTTAACTAGCTGGACCTCTCGTTCTGTCAGTCAGACACACCGACACGGACACGCGCTACACACGCGTCTCTTCTTCATCATCGTCGTCGTCGTCGTCATCATCATCATCATCACGCCCCGAAGCAGCGGGTTTTTCTCGCTCGTGTCGGTGCTGTGGGCGGGGCTCCGGTGTTAGCGGATGAGACGCGAGGACAATAGAGAGGATGAGAGGATGGAGGCGCATGCAGCACACATCATGGCCCCCACGGTAGACACGCCACGGCTCCGTCTATCTCCCGCGACCGCCGTCTGACTCCCGGTCCCGTCTATCTCCTGCGACCGCCGTCTGACTCCCGGTCCCGTCCGTCTGGAAGAAAGAAGACACGTTTGTTCACCACAGAACCCGTCCACGCCGACTGCTGCAGCGTCCTCTCTCTCTCTCTCTCTCTCTCTCTCTCTCTCTCTCTCTCTCTGTGTGTGTGGGTGTGTGTGAGAGGGGTGTGTGTCTGTGTGTGTCGGTGTGAGAGGGGTGTGTGTCTGTGTGTGTGTGTGTGTCGGTGTGAGAGGGGTGTGTGTCGGTGTGAGAGGGGTGTGTGTCGGTGTGTGTGTGTGTGTCGGTGTGAGAGGGGTGTGTGTCGGTGCGAGAGGGTGTGTGTGTATGTCGGTGTGAGAGGGTGTGTGTGTCTGTGTGTGTCGGTGTGAGAGGGGTGTGTTGGTGTGTGTGTGTGTGTCGGTGCGAGAGGGGTGTGTGTCAGTGTGAGAGGTGTGTGTTGGTGTGAGAGGGGTGTGTGTGTGTGTGTGTGTGTGTCGGTACGAGAGGGTGTGTGTGTGTGTGTGTGTGTGTGTCGGTGTGAGGGGGTGTGTGCTGGGATTAGGTGGCGTGAATGTGTATGTGATTTGACGGCCGACCACATGTATTTGGTGTTACGTGTGTATGGACTGCATGTGAGTGTGTACACAATAGGCCGTGTTTGAGCAGGTGTGTGTGTGTGTGTGTGTGTGTGTGTGTGTGTGTGTGTTCATTATGGGGAACGCAGAAAGCATGGAGAGCCAGCTGGCGGTGATCCGGGCACGAGCAGCGCCAGTTAAACTGCCCATGCCGGACCCAGCTGAACTGGAGGAGAGATTCTCCATAGCTCTGGTAAGAACCCCCCCTCTCTCTCTCCCACTGCATGCTGGGAGTTTTGGTGGTGGAGAGCATGGTGAGTTTGGTGGAGAATCTGTGACTTTTTCTCAATTTTCCCTCTTTTTTTTCATACTGTGTTTATTGTATGATTATTGTGTAGTTGTGGTTGTTTTTACTGTAGTTTGGTGTGTGTTTGGTCGTTGTTTCTGGCAGACGGTGGGTCGTGCTTCATGCCGGGCATGGTGTCCCTTGAGACACCGTCCCTGTCTTTGAGGCACGGAGTGAGGATAGCACCGCAGCCCAGTACCACGGTGCAGCTGGTGCTGGTGGCGGCCCAGTACCACGGTGCAGCTGGTGCTGGTGGTGGCTCAGTACCACGGTGCAGCAGGTGCTGTTGGTAGCCCAGTACCATGGTGCAGCAGGTGCTGGTGGTGGCTCAGTACCACGGTGCAGCAGGTGCTGTTGGTAGCCCAGTACCATGGTGCAGCAGGTGCTGTTGGTAGCCCAGTACCATGGTGCAGCAGGTGCTGGTGGTGGCCCAGTACCACGGTGCAGCAGGTGCTGGTGGTGGCCCAGTACCACGGTGCAGCAGGTGCTGTTGGTAGCCCAGTACCACGGTGCAGCAGGTGCTGGTGGTGGCTCAGTACCACGGTGCAGCAGGTGCTGTTGGTAGCCCAGTACCACGGTGCAGCAGGTGCTGTTGGTAGCCCAGTACCACGGTGCAGCAGGTGCTGTTGGTGGCCCAGTACCACGGTGCAGCAGGTGCTGTTGGTGGCCCAGTACCACGGTGCAGCAGGTGCTGTTGGTGGCCCAGTACCACGGTGCAGCAGGTGCTGTTGGTAGCCCAGTACCACGGTGCAGCAGGTGCTGGTGGCGGTAGGAGAACAGGTGGGGCATGGAAACATCTCATTTGCTTCACAAATGAATAAAGCGGTGGTTGTATTTTTGAAGGAACGCTGTTTTGTCTACCAGCTGATAGAACTCGGCTTACTGGTAAACAATGAGTTTATACTCATTTCCCCGCTGGCGGTGCCCTCCACCCGGATCACCGTGTCCGGAATCCCTCCTTTTATTTCCAACGAGGCACTGGGCAAGAACTGAGGCAGTTCGGGAAGCTTGCGAATGGGTTCTGGATGGTGAATCTGGGGTGTGATGACACCAGACTGAAGCATGTTCAGTCTCTGAGGAGACACCTGTTCATGTATTTGGACTCTCCGACCCAAACACTGTACGTCTCTTTCTGTGTTAAGCACGAGGAGGGTTTCTGCATGGTGTATGCTAGCTCCGGGACTACGAAGTGTTTTGAGTGTGCAGATGTGGGTCACAAGCGGATTGTTCGTCCACATAGACAGCACACAGCAGGGTCTGCTGCGGCTGATGTGTGTGACAACGGGGAGGGGAGCAGTGGGCAATGGGCTGATGTGGCTGACGGCGGTGAGCAGCGGGCAGTGGGCCGATGTGCCTGATGGTGGCGAGCAACAGACCGCTGCGGACGAGGTAGCTGACGGTGGTGAGCAGCGGGCCGATGTGGCTGACGGTGGCGAGCATCGGGCCGCTGCGTCTGACAATGGGGAGGGAGGCAGCGGGCGGCAGATGCTACCCGAGGCTGCTCCCCCTGTGGAGAGTGAGGCTAGTGGCTCCATGGTTGGGGCCGCCGGTGCGTGGAGCTCTGTGTCTACAGATAATTTAGCAGGGGGGGGGTGGAGGCTGACCCTGTGGTCAGGACAGTGCAGAGGGAAGACGACATGGGGAGGCTGGAGCAGGTTTCAGTACAGGGGGCAGTGAAGCTGCAGATTGAAATGAACGGTGGGGCAGAGGAGTAGGTGGTGAAGCCTGCTGGTTGGTGTGACAATGTGACTGGTATGGAGTGTGAAGCTGAATCTGATGGTGTTTCTGTAGCGGACAGTGGATCTCAGAGTGTAAACTTCTACTCACTGGAGGAGATTAACAGTTTTTTAGATGAGACATATGGTAAATCAGTTAATGTCAAGGATTATTTTCCTGATGCTGACAAATTCATTCGGTCAGTTGCTACACTGCGGCAGGATGTTGGGTTGCTCAGTTGCTACACTGCGGCAGGATGTGGGGTTGGTCAGTTGCTACACTGCGGCAGGATGTTGGGTTGGTCAGTTACTACACTGTGGCAGGATGTGGGGTTGGTCAGTTGCTACACTGTGGCAGGATGTGGGGTTGGTCAGTTGCTACACTATGGCAGGATGTGGGGTTGGTCAGTTGCTACACTGTGGCAGGATGTGGGGTTGGTCAGTTGCTACACTGTGGCAGGATGTGGGGTTGGTCAGTTGCTACACTGCGGCAGGATGTGGGGTTGGTCAGTTGCTACACTGCGGCAGGATGTTGGGTTGCTCAGTTGCTACACTGTGGCAGGATGTGGGGTTGGTCAGTTGCTACACTGTGGCAGGATGTGGGGTTGGTCAGTTGCTACATTGTGGCAGGATGTGGGGTTGGTCAGTTGCTACACTGTGGCAGGATGTGGGGTTGGTCAGTTGCTACACTGTGGCAGGATGTGGGGTTGGTCAGTTGCTACACTGCGGCAGGATGTTGGGTTGCTCAGTTGCTACACTGCGGCAGGATGTGGGGTTGGTCAGTTGCTACACTGCGGCAGGATGTTGGGTTGCTCAGTTGCTACACTGTGGCAGGATGTGGGGTTGGTCAGTTGCTACACTGCGGCAGGATGTTGGGTTGCTCAGTTGCTACACTGTGGCAGGATGTTGGGTTGGTCAGTTGCTACACTGTGGCAGGATGTTGGGTTGGTCAGTTGCTACACTGCGGCAGGATGTGGGGTTGGTCAGTTGCTACACTGCGGCAGGATGTGGGGTTGGTCAGTTGCTACCCTGTGGCAGGATGTGGGGTTGGTCAGTTGCTACATTGTGGCAGGATGTGGGGTTGGTCAGTTGCTACACTGCGGCAGGATGTGGGGTTGGTCAGTTGCTACACTGCGGCAGGATGTTGGGTTGCTCAGTTGCTACACTGCGGCAGGATGTGGGGTTGGTCAGTTGCTACACTGCGGCAGGATGTTGGGTTGCTCAGTTGCTACACTGTGGCAGGATGTGGGGTTGGTCAGTTGCTATACTATGGCAGGATGTGGGGTTGGTCAGTTGCTACACTGTGGCAGGATGTGGGGTTGGTCAGTTGCTACACTGCGGCAGGATGTTGGGTTGCTCAGTTGCTACACTGTGGCAGGATGTTGGGTTGGTCAGTTGCTACACTGTGGCAGGATGTTGGGTTGGTCAGTTGCTACACTGCGGCAGGATGTTGGGTTGCTCAGTTGCTACACTGCGGCAGGATGTTGGGTTGGTCAGTTGCTACACTGCGGCAGGATGTGGGGTTGGTCAGTTGCTACACTGCGGCAGGATGTGGGGTTGGTCAGTTGCTACCCTGTGGCAGGATGTGGGGTTGGTCAGTTGCTACACTGTGGCAGGATGTGGGGTTGGTCAGTTGCTACACTGCGGCAGGATGTGGGGTTGGTCAGTTGCTACATTGTGGCAGGATGTGGGGTTGGTCAGTTGCTACATTGTGGCAGGATGTGGGGTTGGTCAGTTGCTACACTGCGGCAGGATGTGGGGTTGGTCAGTTGCTACATTGTGGCAGGATGTGGGGTTGGTCAGTTGCTACACTGTGGCAGGATGTGGGGTTGGATGTACTGGATAGCAAGAAACGTTACCATCTCAAGAAACATGTTACTGGTCTAAAGGAGAGATCTGAAGGTGCCTATGGCAGACACGGTGAAGAAGATGAAACTCTCAGTTTAGATGTACCATGACCATACAGCTTGCTGTTTCTTCTCAGCTGTCCTCTTCTGTCTGGTTTCTTACTGGTCTGTCTTTCTTCTCCTCCTATGCAGGGTTTCAGGGTGGCTTCATTAAACATGAATGGGGGTAGAGATGCTCAGAAAAGAGCCTCAGTAACAGAAGTAATCACACAGAAAGGACTGGATGTGGTTTTTCTACAGGAAACACACAGTGACAGCATGAATGAAATGGACTGGGGCTTATGGTGGGCAGGGAAACGTGTCCTTTAGTCCATGGGCCAGAGGCCAAAATTTCACTATTTCGTCCATCTCAGGGTGGCAAAACTTTATTGTGATTTTTGAAAAGGTACATGTCTGTAGATGAGATTTTGGTATGATAGCCCTTCCTAAGTGGTAGCTGAGTCACAGTTATCAGCTCATGAAGTTAATAACCCTAATCATAAATTCAGGTTTTCGACACTAGTGTATATCTGGTTAAAGCTCATGTAAGGACATTTGCCAATGTTTAATAATATAGTGTTTGGTATCATTTTAAAGGGGACCTTTTAGGCTTTAATTTAAGACCAATGCCGTATTTGTCTGACAAACACAGAGGTCACGTGACCTCTTTAAACCATAAATGACACACATTTTCCCACAATTATTGCCTAAACGATATATTTTCTTTTAACCCTGTGACATCAAGGGACATCAGCGGCACAAAACTCAACAACTGGAATACTCAAGGGGCTCTAAGGATTTAGGAAATTTATAATATACCCATACCTTTTCTTTGTGAGAGGTGATTTTGAGCCTTAAATTAGAAGTCACCAGCTCAGGCCCATTCACCTCCATTATTTGGACCAACATATTTCAATAGGATAATTCTTCCCAAGGAGTAGCTTAGTCATAGCTATCACCTTTCAATGACACCATTCGTGATTCAAAGGAAATAAGAAAAAAAAAAAGAACTATACATTTGTTACACATCATCTTCATCATCATCATCATCATCATAGTCGACCAGTTTCACATCAACCTCTACGTCCTCCTCCTCCTCCTCTCTCTGATTGGTGCAGGTTTGTAGCTTGGACATTTCTGTGCACTGCAGTCTGTGGGCAAGGCAGAGCAGTCAGGAAGCTTGCAGGTCCGTACACACTTGCAGGCCATAAGTTCCAGGACAGTCAGTGGTGCTGGGGGTCCTCGCATCCATTCTAACATCAGCATACCTGTAAGAATTAGCGGAAAATATTTCTAATCCATTTCAGCAAGGAAGTTGAATGTTGAGAAATTACCTATACATATTATTTTAGCATTATAGCAGGATGAACAGTGTACTTCCTCCTTGCAAGAACTGTTTACAGATGCATATCCAGCGGCCAATTACCAGGAAGCAGTGTGGAGGCGCTGCCTGGAAGGACAACCAGACATACCAGAGCCAAAAGGACATGGATGGACAACTGATGACCAAGGTATACTTATAATAATTCACTACATACATGCTGGACTCCACTTCACCCCTTTTGCTGCAGAACAGCAAGTAACGCAGATCATTGACATCACATATGCTAGATGATGGTGCGCACAACCTGCAGACAAATGATTCCATATTGCTGTACAATTCGTCTGATACATCCCAGGATGTTCCCAGGGTTTTGAAGGACTCTTGCAATGTCCTGTTTCCTTTGATCAGTTTGAAAGCACAAAGTTTACCACGTCCTGCAAATGCACTTACACTATCACAACCTGTGAAGGCATGCACACCTACAAGAGCATCACATAGGTCATCCCCAAAGAGCTGAGCAAGGTTGCTGTTGTTGATGTACCTTGTCCGATTCTGAGTGCCACACTTCAGATACAGGGGGCAGTTTATCTTCTTACAGTATCGAAGACAACGGATCATGACATCTGTATCCTCGCTCACAATAACTGTGGTTTGATAGCCATTCTTACTGGCATGATTTGCATGTAAGAGCATGCGGGTATCCGCCTCCTCATGGGAAGATTTCAGGTCTTCAACAACATTCGAGTCTGTTTTGCCAAGACAATAGCATGTCTCTCCACAGGTTGCAAATAGCTGCTTGTCCTCCTTAAGCCTTTGAAGGTTTTCTGGTTGCTTCCACTGGTCCACGATGAACGTTATCAGTGCTGTTTTGCTGTCTGGATTACTTAAGAGTTTTCTCCACTGCACAACCTTTTGTCCCGGGGCAATGTTTTTCCATTGAGTGCTACTTGCTGAACCACGATTGCATCTCTCAGCATTCTTGATCGATGTTTTCCTGTATACATCAAACACCACATCTATCCGCTTACTGTGTCCTCCTTCATGCAGCACTAGGTTCAGCACAGATCCAGCAATCTCTCCAAAGGTTTTGCCATCACCTTTAATTTTCTGAACAAGGCTCATTCCATCAACGATGCATGCAGAATGTTCTCCAATTTCTTCTACTGCTGATCCTGATTTCTCCAACTGTCTCGCAAGAGCAGCCTTGTTAGTTTTCCGCAGTGAGCCATCTGGATTTGAAAGTGCCCAAGGTAGTGGACCAAGAGGATGAGCCAGGACATCTTTAATGTGAAGATCTCTACTTTGTGAAACAATGATCATATGTCCAAAGAGATTTCTATCTGCTTTCAAGACCACCTCCTTGTTTTTTGCCAGCTTTCCTCTACTTTTAGTGATGCTTGCAAATGTCTCCCAGTTCTGTTTTTTCATTGTGTCATGGAACCTGGCTGTTGGTGAACCTTTTTCCAAACGCTCTCTTCTGAACTTTTGATATGCTTCCTCTCCAGTCTGGTGAGCTTGCAGCAGATCACGGGCTATGTCGGATGACACAGTGATTCCTGTGGAAAGACTGATTATATCAGATTGATCTGCACCTAGAGGGTTTACCCAGCTTTTCTCCATAAGTTCTACAAAGGCATTAACATCTGCCCGGTCCTTCTCTATCCTTGTCTTCTGTAGATCGTGATGATTTACACTTTCTGTAGGATCATTGCCTGTCATGTTCCTGAGTTGCCTTAGATACTGACTTCTGTTTTCTGAAGTGAGATAGTATCTGGTCACTGCTCCAGCTTTTAAGCTGAAACCTTTGGTCCCTCCTGCAGTCTGAGTATCCTTGTTTACAGTCTCTTCAATTGTCTGGTCTACTGGAATTTTTCCAAAGGAATTGTTCCTTCCCAGCTGGACAGAAAAACCACCCTCTACAAAGTGTGCATGAACACCGGGATAATCAAACCTCCAGGCAAGACATTTGAGCATAGTAGAATGGTAGATATCTGGCATAGTTCAGTTTATCATAGGCAAAGCACCATGGAATGATGGCCCTGATTGCTGCGAGATGCATCATCCACTTTCCCTCTCTTGATGCTCGAATAAGACTCAGCATAATCTCAACCATGTCCACATAAGACATCCAGAAGGCTGAGAGGGGGCCATTGTCTTCTCGAAGGTAGTTGAGGAACTCATTGAAACGTGTCAGGATAAGCTGACATGAATCTCGCTCAAGGGTGTTCTCAAATCTGGGCTGTGATACTTCATCACACATGTTCTCGATTGCTTGCAGAGTTTCTGCCAAGTGAATGAGATCTTCAGGATGATTCTCTTCTAACCATGGATGAAAACCTTTCAATGCTAGTCTCAACAGAGCCTCATAGAGCAGTTTGTGGAGCCGTACAGCTCGGTTATACCTGTGACCATCAATAACCCCTGTGATTGAACCATCGGCTATCCCTCCTGCCTCTATGCAAAGGTCTCTTAGACCAGCATCTGCAAAACGTTTTCCAATCGTTGCCATGAAAATGCAGGTGCTATGAAAGACCCCCATTCTAAGGATGATGTTCTTGAACTGTTCCGGGTGTTTCCAGGTGATTTCAGCAGCTTTGGCATACAATGCCTGGTCAAAAACAACAACAATGTTGTGTAGCTGCAGAGACTTCATGATGCTTATCGACTGGTGAAGAACCCCATTAACTGTTGATAGCTGTGTGGCAGGAGCGTTGATTGTGGGCAAATAGCCGATGCTATCTTCTTGTACACTTGTATTGCTGTGGGTGAGGATGTTGAACCCAGTCCAGCTACAAACATCTTTGTTGGCTTGACGAGCCATCAGCCACATGTGATTTCTGTCCGCTGCATCCTGTAGGATAGCGGCATGATCAGCATCAACTGTATGTACAGCTGGAGGATTGGCACGCTTTCCTGCATTGTAAATGGGAAGCCGCATCTCTTTGTAGTTTTAGCTTTCCTTCCAGTTTGTCTAAACACCTCCCACTAACTTAAGGCTCACAATCACCTCTCACAAAGAAAAAGTATGGGTATATTATAAATTTCCTAAATCCTTAGAGCCCCTTGAGTATTCCAGTTGTTGAGTTTTGTGCCGCTGATGTCCCTTGATGTCACAGGGTTAAAAGAAAATATATCGTTTAGGCAATAATTGTGGGAAAATGTGTGTTATTTATGGTTTAAAGAGGTCACGTGACCTCTGTGTTTGTCAGACAAATACGGCATTGGTCTTAAATTAAAGCCTAAAAGGTCCCCTTTAAAATGATACCAAACACTGTATTATTAAACATTGGCAAATGTCCTTACATGAGCTTTAACCAGATATACACTAGTGTCGAAAAACTTAATTTATGATTAGGGGTTATTGACTTCATGAACTGATAACTGTGACTCAGCTACCACTTAGGAAGGGCTATCATACCAAAATGTCATCTACAGACATGTACCTTTTCAAAAATCACAATAAAGTTTTGCCACCTTGAGATGCACCAAAAAATGGTCTGGCCTATGGACTACTTAGCCATGGGACAATTTTAGTGCAGGAGTTGCCATTTTATTTTCTCCTGCCTTAAATGTGAACATCTTGTCCAGCACGGAGATTATGAAGGGCAAGGTCTTTATGGTGACAGCGGAAATAGGGGAGTTTAAGTTTATTTTATTAATGTTTAGCACCAAACAATGGCTCTGAGCGCGGAGGGCTCTTTAAGATGTTGCAGGACAAATTGGGTGGCATTAATCCGGGAGGGTGTATTGTATTGGGTGGAGACTGGAATTGCTGCACTGACTTTACCTTAGATAGGACTGGAGAGGAGCCACACCTTCAGTCATCCTCTCTTTGTCCCATGTCTTAAAGACATCTGATTTGGTTGATGTGTGGAGGATGAAACACCCTTCAGTCAGACAGTACACTTGGGTCAGAATGTCAGATGGCAGAGTTAGTGCAGCTAGACTGGACAGGTTTTATGTGTCTAGCTCCTTTACAGCTCCAGTTGTTAATTGTCAGAGCCACCCGGTTGCTTTTACGGATCATCCTGTAGTTTTAATGGAGCTGATCTTATCTCCCACCAGAAAACCCAACTTCTTTTGGCGTTTTAACGTTAAATTACTACATGATCACAATTTTTGTGAAAACTTTCAATTGTTTTGGGATTGGTGGCGATCTAAGAAAGACGATTTTCTTTCTCTAACTCAATGGTGGGAGGTAGGAAAGGCCCAAATCAGGGTTTTGTTTTTTTTTTGCGAGCAATACACATATAATTCCACAGCCAACATGAAGAGAGCTGTACAGGAGTTAGAAGACGAGGTAAGAGACCTGAGAGATGTTTCCACCTCACAGCCTGATCAGCAGCATAATAATCTCTTACACTGTAGAAGACAGCAGCTGAACTCCTTCCTGCGAGAGAGAGCCAAAGGAGCTTTAGTCTGAGCACGCTTCACCAGACTCCAAGACATGGATGCACCAACTGCTTTCTTCTTTAATTTAGAGAAGTCACTGGTTAAAAAAAAATGGTTTGTCTTCGTCTCCCTGATGGAAAGGTGACCATGGATTCTGCTGAGATGAGGAAGCATGCAGTGGACTTCTACACAGGCTTGTTCAGGGCAGAGCGCTGTGATTTGGACTCTGCTGCGGACCTTTTACAGGGTCTTCCCCAGCTGAGTCCAGAAGAACAGCATACATTGAGCATGGACACA
This sequence comes from Lampris megalopsis, assembly GCA_022114975.2. Lineage (NCBI taxonomy): Eukaryota > Metazoa > Chordata > Actinopteri > Lampriformes > Lampridae > Lampris > Lampris megalopsis. Next base: position 1,011,709 of record JAJHIY020000708.1, read on the forward strand.
ACGCTAGATGAACTGACTGCAGTGGTGTCTCAGATGGTGTCGGACAAGGCTCCAGGAATAGACGACTTACCGTCCGACTTTTTTTTAAACACTTCTGGAGTCTTCTGGGACAGGATCTTCTGCACATTTTTAGTGTGCTTTAAAAAAAGGGACACTTCCTGCTTCTTGCAGGCATGCAGTTCTCTCTCTGCTGCCTAAGAGGGGAGATTTAGCCCTTTTGGAAAACTGGAGACCAGTAGCTCTTTTGTGTGCAGACTATGAAATCCTCTCCAAAGTTTTGTCTAACAGACTGAATTTGTTTATCAAACTATTGATTGGTGCGGATCAATCCTACTGTGTTCCAGACAGGTCTATGATAGATCATTTGTTTTTGATGAAAGATGTGTTTGATGTATGTAAACTATATGATATAAATGTTGGTATTTTATTTATTGACCAAGAGAAGGCTTTTGATCGTGTAGCTCGCAATTTTCTTTTCCCTACCGTGCAGGCCTTTGGTGTTGGGGAGGGGTTCCTGTCCTGGATAAAGCTGTTGTATAGTGGTGCGTGTTGTGTAGTGAAGGTGGGGGGAGGGTTGAGGTGTCCTGTGCCAGTTAGGAGAGGGATCAGGCAGGGCTGCCCCATCTCAGGCCAGCTCTACAGCATTTTCATCGAGCCTCTCCTATGTAGGTTGAGGAGCAGGCTGAGGAGTCTCTCTCTGCCAGAGCTAGCTCAACACCCTTCGGTTGTTGTATCAGCATACGCTGATGATGTCAATGTGTTTGTCCAGGGAGAGGGAGATGTCCAGGAATTAAAAGAAAGCCTGAATTTACATGAAAAGGCTTCTTCAGCCAATGTCAACTGGAGAAAAGGTGAGGCTTGTTTGGTGGGTCAGTGGGACTTGGGGAGTACTCCTAGTCTTCCTGGGAATGTAAGTTGGGGGGAAAGAGGTATTAACTTTCTAGGAGTATATATGGGAAGTGAGGACTTTCAGAGGCAGAACTGGGAGGGAGTGCTGGAGAAGGTGGAAACCAGGTTGTCTAAATGGAATGGGATGCTACCCCAGCTGTCCTACAGGGGAAGAGCTCTGATAGTTAATAACCTCGTCTTTCTGGCACAGACTCATTGTTTTGGTGCCACTGCCAGGCCTTGCAGAAGAGATGCAGAAGCCCTTGGTGATTTTTTTCTGGTCTGGTCAGCACTGGCTGAGAGCATCGGTCCTGTATCTCCCTGTGGCAGAGGGAGGACAAGGACTTATAGACATTCGGTCCAGAACTGCGACCTTCAGACTACAGACAGCGCAGAGGCTGCTGTATGGCTGTAGTCACTGCTGGTTGGCTCCTGCTCAGCTGCTTCTTCAGAAAGCTGGTCAGCGTGGGTTGGATAAACAGAATTTTTACTGAGATCATCAGAAGGTGAACTAACCGGATTCACATCTTTTTACAACTCGGTGGTTGAAGCTTAGCAGATGCTGAAGGTCACACGAAATCCTGAACCTAGACCCGGAATTTGGCATTTTGAGGAGCTGCTGTTTCACAATGACTTCCTTATGAATACCACCTTCTCCTCTGCTATGGTACGGACTAAGTTTGTTGAGGCTGGCAGTGAAAGAGATAAAACAGCTGGTGACAACAACACCTGTGTTGTGCTACTATGACAGTAGCAAAGGCCGTCACTATGCAGAGTGATTCAAGCCAGCATGGCCTGGGCTGCTGCCAGATGCAGGAGGGTCACCCTGTCGCATTCACTTCGAGGGTCCTCACACCAACAGAGCAGAATTATGCACAAATCGAAAAGGAGTGCCTCAGCATTGTGTTTGCATGTCAGCGTTTTCACCATTATCTGTATGGACGTGACAGCATTACAGCAGAGACCAATCACCATATTCAGCAAGCCCCTTCTGAGTGACCCAAAGCGTCTGCAGAGCATGCTGCTGGCTCTGCAGAGCTACAACCTCAGATTGGTGTATAAGCCAGGGCCAGAGATGCATGTGAGGGATACCCTCAGCAGGGCCACTGTGTCAAACACACGTGCAGGGTCCATGCACAACGAGCATGCTGTCTATAGTTTAGAGACAGAGTAGCTGGATGTGGAGCTCATCCACTCGACTGACTACCTCAAAGTCACAGACCGGCAACTCGTACAGATCCGGCAGCACACTGACAATGATGAGCAACTCCAGGCTGTGAAATCTGTGACTCTGTGCAACTGGCCTGAACACAGAGATGAAACTCCACTGGTGGCAAGGGAATATTGGGCATTTAAAGAGGAGCTCAGTATTCAAAATCGCGTACTATTCAAAGGTGAAAGAGTCATCATTCCCAGATCACTCCACCCCGAAATGTTAGCACGAGTGCACTCTTGTCACGTAGGGGCCTAGTCCTTTTACAGGCAAACATGTGACACACTGTACTGGCCGGGGATGCGGGGGGAAATCAAGGAAATGGCAAATGCACTGTCTGCAACGAATACGCCGTTGAGTAGCAGAGGGAGACAATGATGTCGCACGATCTGCCAACACACCTCTGGCAGATTGTAAGCCAAGACCTCTTCCAGGATGGTGGAAAAGATTTCCTCCTGTTAGTCGACCATTATTCTGATTTCTGGGAAACTGACCTTCTTCAAGACCTCTCAGCTGAGACGACAATAAAACGATGCAGGGCTCAGTTTGCTCGCTATGGTCAGCCTGATTGGGTCATCTCTGATAATGGGCCCCAGTTCTCATGCCACCAATTCCAGCGGTTTGCTGCAGACTGGAAGTTTGAGCACATCACCTCCTCACCATGCCATCCCAAAGCTAATTGTAAGGCTGAGACTGCTGTGAAGATAGCCTAGAACTTATGCTTGAAAGTTCTCCGTGAGAGCAATAATGACTGGAAGACAATCCCTCAGCGGCGTAATGCACCAACAGAGGGTATGGACAGCAGTCCAGCCCAGCGCCTGATGTTGAGGCGTTTGAAGACTGCGCTGCCTGTGGCCTACAGGCTACTGGAGCCATGTGTGGTGACCGAGGTACTGGACCAGCTGTATCACAGAAGACAGGTCTCCAAAGTGATTTTTGACAAATCAGTAAGGGATCTACCTGAACTCATGGTGGGCAAAGCAGTTTGGATGAAGCTGCTACCAGGAGACCAAACAAGCATTTGGAGATGCGGATTCTGTGTGCAGAAGGTTGCTCCATGGTCCTGCCTGGTAGAAGTGGAGGGATCATTGTACTGCTGAAATAGAGTTGACCTGTGGGTGGCAGAGCCAGCACTGCTGCAGAACCCAGGAAAAGAAAGAAAGCATGCCACAGGCCCACGCCCCTGAAGAGACTAGGGAAAAAAAGAAGAAATGAAGGGACTGGCCCAAACAATCCCGCCCTCCATCCCCATGTGCCATGCAAGCCCGAGGCGCTGGGCGAAAAGCCGAGTGGTCACAGAGTATGCACTGCTCTGCCCCCCAATACCCCGCTCAGGCGTTCTGATGTTTTGCCTGCCCATTCTCCTGCATATACCCCGGCAAGGCTCTTTACGCAGTTGCTCTCTAGACGGCTGTCCGGGGCACCTGTGAGGCTTAATTTGTAGTTGGGTCGGACTGTTATACTGATATTGTTGATGTTGTTTAAAAAAACAAAAGGGGGTGCAAGTTTGTTGAATACTGACAACAGTATAATAATAATTTTTGAAATAATGTTGTCAGTATAATAACAATTTTTGAGATTGATTTGTAATAGTCACTGTGATGGACAGGTTGACGGACGAGATCAGGCAGGAGTCTCTGTGGACTATGATGTTTGTGGATGACATTGTGATCTGTAGCGAGAGTAGGGTGCAGCAGGTTGAGAAGAGCCTGGAGAGGTGGAGGTATGCACTGGAGAGAAGAGGAATGAAAGTCAGCAGGAGCAAGACGGAATACCTATGTGTGAATGAGAGGGAGGACAGTGGAATGGTGAGGATGCAAGGAGTGGAGATGACGAAGGCGTATGAGTTTAAATACTTGGGGTCAACTGTCCAAAGTAATGGGGAGTGCAGAAGAGAGGTGAAAAAGAGAGTGCAGGCAGGATGGAGTGGGTGGAGAAGTGTCAGGAGAGATTTGCGACAGAAGGGTACCAGCAAGAGTTAAAGGGAAGGTTTACAAGATGGTAGTGAGACCAGCTATGTTGTATGGTTTGGAGACAGTGGCACTGATGAGAAGACAGGAGGTGGAGCTGGAGGTGGCAGAGATGAAGATGATAAGATTTTCACTGGGAGTGATGAAGAAGGACAGGATTAGGAACGAGTATATTAGAGGGACAGCTCAGGTTGGACGGTTTGGAGACAAAACAAGAGAGACAAGATTGAGATGGTTTGGACATGTGTGGAGGAGAGATGCTGGGTATATTGGGAGAAGGATGCCGAATATGGAGCTGCCAGGGAAGAGGAGAAGAGGAAGGTCAAAGAGGAGGTTTATGGATGTGGTGAGGGAGGACATGCAGGTGGCTGGTATGACAGAGGAAGATGCAGAGGACAGGAAGAAATTGAAATGGATGATCTGCTGTGGCGCCCCCTAACGGCAGCAGCCGAAAGTAGTAGTAGTCGTAGTAGTAGTAGTAGTAGTAGTAGTAGTAGTAGATCCAACAGTTGACAGAAACTCAGACGAGCCTCATCCACCGTCAGCTTAATTTCTGTTCAGTGTGGTCACAGAAAATGACCTCACGGATGTTTGCAGGAAACTTAATCTAGCAGTTAGGCAGTACACATGGGTGAAAGCTGTCGAGGGTATTTTGGGGGCAGCCAGGTTGGATAGGAGTTACCTAAATCAAACATATTACAACAGATTAATCAAGTCCACAATATCACCAGGATGTTGTGTTGCTATAAAGCCTCTTGAGGCAAATTTTTCATTTGTGATATAGGGCTATACAAATAAAATTGACTTGACCTGTCTGATTTTCAGATCACCCTTTATTGTGGCAGATTTTTCCTCAAACGTTAAATTTCGACACTGTTATACTGGCACTTCGATGTATGGTTAACACATGATGAACCTTTCTGTCAGTTCTTCTCTGACTTCTGGAGTCAATGGAGGCTGAGGAAGAAAGATTTTGAAAACTGAGCTCAGTGGTGGGATATAGGAAAAACACAAATTGGGATTTTATGTCAGCAATACAAAAAAACACATTCACTGTAGAGAAGATCTGCTTTGAAGAATTAGAGAAAGAAATTAAGATATTCGAAGATGAAGTGATTATTGGAAATGATGGCAATAGCAGGACCTGGGAGAGTAGGAGGAAGACTTTAGGTAGGTTTTTACATGAGAAAGCAGAGGGTATTTAATCAGAACTCGAATCTCTACCATCAAAGATATAAATGCCCCAACTTCTTTTTTTTCTTTAAGCTTGAAAGAAAAAATAGAAGAAAAAAAAGATGTGCTGATGCATCTCAAGCTTCCAAATGGGGCAATAACAACTGATCCATCAGACATGAGGAAGCTGGCCATAGATTTCTACCGTGGCCTGTTCAGTGTGGAGAACTGTGACTTTGGCTGTGTGGAGGAGATACCGGCGAGACTGCCTCAGCTGGGTGAAACACAGGTAGCCTGGCTGGAGTCCCCCATCTCCTTTGATGAGATGTCTGCAGTGGTTCAACAGCTTCGCTGTGGCAAAGCCCCTAAAGTTGATGGACTACCGTTGGAGTTTTACAAGACGTTCTGGACTCTAATTGGATAAGACTTACATCAAGTATTTAAAGATTGTTTGGATTCTGGGACTTTACCTTTGAGTTGTAGAAGGGTTGTCCTAACATTGTTACCCAAAAAGGGAGATCTTGGCTTACTGAAAAACCAGAGACCAGTTTCATTGTTATGTATGGACTATAAAATAATTGCAAAATTTCTTTCAAATAAACTCAAACAGCATATGGATATTGTTGTACATTATAGCCAGACGTACTGTGTTCCTGACTGTACAATCAAGAGTAATCTGTTTTTGGTACGAGACATTATTGATATATCTAAGCTCCGGGAGCTGGACACTGGCCTTCTTTCTATAGATCAAGAGAAGGCTTTTGAAAGGGTTGATCATTGTTATTTGTTCAAAACACTTGCAGGTTTTGGTTTTCGGGAAGAATGTATTTCATGGATCAACTTGCTATATTCTGGAGCCAGTGTTGTGTTAAAGGTAGGCGGTGGACTCAGCCTACCTGTCTCTGTTCAGAGAAATGTAAGACAGGGTTGTCCCCTATCTGGAATGCTGCATTCTTTGGTCATCGAGCCTCTTTTCAGTCAGGGTCTCTCAGGGCTAACCTTTTCAGAGACCGTCACTAATTTGGTTACTTTATCACAGTTTTCATAATGAGTCAAAATGATGTTGGAATTCTCAAGCAGAAATAGGCCTTATATGAACGACCTTCTTCCGCAAAAGTCAATTGGTCAAAATCTGAGAGTTTATTACTGGGGGAGTGGAACAATAAAGAGAAGCTAACATTACCAGCTGGGCCGCAGTGGAACACAGAAGGGATGAAATGCTAAGGTTTCTTTCTGGGCAGTGACCGCATTCTGAGCAAAAACTGGGAGGGCTGGGGGCGTCCGGGTAACGTAGCGGTTGCCTACCAACACGCGGGGCCGATTCGAATCCCCGTGTTACCTCCGGCTTGGTCGGGTGTCCCTACAGACACAACTGGCTGTGTCTGTGGGTAGGAAGCTGGGTATGGGTATGTGTCCTGGTCGCTCCACTAGCACCTCCTCTGGTCAGTTGGGGCACCTGTTTGGGAGGGAGGGAGGGGGAAGTGGGGGGAATAGCTTGGTTGTCCAACGTGCTACGTCCCCCTGGGGAAACGTCTCACTGTCAGGTGAAAAGAAGCGGCTGGCGACTCCACATGTATCGGAGGAAGCATGTGGTAGTCTGCAGCCCTCCCCAGATCGGCAGAGGGGGTGGAGCAGCGACCGGGACGGCTCGGAAGAGTCAGAGCCCTAGAAAGAGAGAGTTACGTCAACTCCGTAGACGTCAATGGGCCAATTATTTAACAGCAATGGCGGATCACGGGAGCCCGGATAGTTCCGAACGGCGCGACCCGCCGGGGCAACAGGGTTTCCATGGTGAAGGTATGTTTCTCGCATTAATCAAAGGTTAATTTACAGGTAAGCAGCTACAGTTGACATTTTAATGATGACCATTTTACAAGCACGCTTGAATCAAATTAACGATGTAATTTAAAGCGTGACAGCTCGTCAATTCCTACACATGCGCGTAGAATGTGTCACGTTGGAATATATCTATATCTACATGTAAATGTAAAAATCTGAAAATATTGGTTCGTTATAGCAGAAATGGCGGCTAAGCAGTTCCTTTAAATGACCCGCCACGCTGCGTTTGGAACTATTCGGCGGCTACATGAACCACGTGACCCTGTCGCGTTCTGACCCCTCATTGACGTAACTCTCTCTTTCTAGGGCTCTGGGAAGAGTGGGGTAACTGGCCAAGTGCAACTGGGGAGAAAGGGGGGGGGTCCGTGGTGGTGGTGTAGCGGTCTAAGCATCAGCTTTGTGTCGATACAGTTGCCCACTGGGGACCGGGGTTCGCGCCCCGGTCTCGTCAGATCCGACTATGGCCGGGCTCGGTGAAGCAGCAGCCATTGGCAGCGCCGTCTCCGGGAGGGGGGCGGAGTCGGCTTGTGTTCGTCACATGACTGCGTCTCTGGGTGTGTTTGGGGAAAAGCAGTGGTGGTTCGGCCTGGAGTCGCCTGGTCACGGAAGTGGCGAGGCGTCTCCTTCCAGACTGCCGGCCCAGACGCAGTTGGCGAACGCATGCAGTACGAGGGTGGGGGTTTGAATTAAAATAAGGATCGATTGGCCACTAAATTGGGAGAAAAAAGGGAAAAATCAGAAATACATTTGTAAAAGGGGGGGGGACTGGGAGGGTTTAGTTGAAAAGCTCAGTGCCTAATTGTCTATGGACTTGGATCCAGCTTCAGCTGTCCTGGGAGAGTCTTTTTTTCAGGGGGAGGGGGAGTTTTCCCCCTATTTCTCCCCAGTTGTATCTGGACAATTACCCCACTCTTCCATGCTGTCCTGGTCGCTGCTCCACCTCTGCCGATCCCAGGAGGGCTGTAGATTACCACGTGTCTCCTCCGATACGTGTGGAGTTGCCAGCCACTGCTTTCCACCTGACAGTGAGGAGTTCCTCCCGGGGGACGTAGCGCGTGGGAGGATCCCGCTATTCCCCCAGTTTCCCCCCTCCCCCCCTGAACAGGCGCCGCGACCAACTAGAGGAGGCGCTAGTGCAGTGACCAGGACACACACCCACACCCGGCTTCCCGCCCGCGGACACAGCCAGTTGTGAGGTCTCTGCAGCATCCGAAGTGCAGAAGCCCGTGTTGGTGGGCAGCGGAACAGACGACCACGCTAGCCAGACGCCCCTAGAGGAAGAGTCTTGATTGTTAATAAGTTAACTGCCTCGATGTTCTGACACCAGTTTACAGTTGTAGAACCTTCATTCATGAATTTATGATAGATTTTACCTCTTCAAATTGTGCGCCAAACAGCTTAGGGAGGTAGTCTTGTCGGAGCTTATTTGCACGGGGTAAACCGCCCGCCTCTCTCCCGTTACGTGGCAGGTAGTCCCTCAGCTTCGGGTGGTCAGGCTTCTCCAGCGGTTAGGGTTAGGGTTAGCACTAGCAGGGTTAGGGTTAGGGTTAGCACTAGCAGGGTTAGGGTTAGGGTTAGGGTTAGCACTAGCAGGGTTAGGGTTAGGGTTAGGGTTAGCAGGGTTAGGGTTAGGGTTAGGGTTAGGGTTAGCACTAGCAGTGCCTCGAAGAGCCCCATGGTCGCCAAATGTCCAGACTCGGCGCTCTCGGTTGGCTTCTTAAACATGGGTGAAATTGTTTTTTGCTTCTTGTTGGTTCCACCTTGTGCTTCTTTTTCGGCAGCCCTCCTTTTGTTGAGATGACTTTCACTTTCCGAGTGACGCTGAATCGTTGCTCGTCGACTGTGATCTAAGGGGTTATTACAACTCGTACCCGATAGTTTCCCGCCATCAGCGTGTAAAATGTGTTTTCCAAACTCCGCTACTCTGTCACCTGCAGACGTGTTTTCTGAGGTTTTAGATTTCGACACCTTCAGCACGTTAGGGCCTAAGCCAACATGCTGACGACAGCTAACTCCAACTATGCTAGTAACAAAGTGGATCATTGCCACCACCCCGCATGCTCATTTAACCGATCAATGTCTTAGACACGTGAATGCTTTTATTCACGCATCCAAAATGTCAATCATGTCAGCACAGTATTTCCTCAAACTGGTTGCGCGCTTAAATTCTGCATTTCACTGCATTTCACGGCAAATGGTCAATTACACGGGAAGAGGCTGATTTCACGGCCGTGAATTTGGTAGGGCCCTACTCATAAGAGAAGCACAGAAGAGGCTGGTGAACTTCTTCTAGGGAGGCTTTCACCGGACCAAATCTGCTGTACTGCTCCTACCGGTGTTAGAAGGAGGCCAGGGCCTGATTGACCTCCACAGTCGTATCACAGCTTTTCACTTTCAAATTGTGCAGAGGCTATTATACCATAAACAACAGCTTTGGAGTGAAACATCATCTGTGTAGCTTCGTAGGATTATGAACCTGAATTGTGACAAGCACTTGTTCCTTCTGGAACTAGCAGGCGTGGAGCTCATTATGACCCCTTTCTATCAGTCTGTCCTCCGAGCTTTGGGAACAGTCTTAAACACCAAGAGAGACTACTCCCAGATCTATGGCAGTGTAGAGGAAGAACCCCTTTTTTTATAACTTACTGATACACTGCAGGATGCTCAGCTTAGTAAGTGTATGGAGCACTCTCACAAGAGTTGGACTTATTAAGATAGCGTGTCTCAGATCAGGAGGACTGTGGAAAACGGCCGACATTTTGAGCCAAGAGACTGGCTTTAAATCTCATCTTCTAATGGAGAGGCTGTTGGAGGAAGCGTTCAGTGCACTTCCTGGTTTCTACAGAGAGGAACTCGGAGCAGAGTGTGGAGTGGATCAGCAAGTTAGGCGGCCTGTTTTTCCATCGTTGTCAGTCCGTGCAGCAGTGGAGGGGCAGGAGGAAGTGAAGGGGGCCATCCTGTCTTTCAGAACACCAGAACTACATGACTTCTAAAGAATATCTTAGAAGGCCTTGTATGCAGTCACTATAAAGGTTCTCAACAGAACATCACTAGCCGGTGTACAGGAGTCGAGGTGGTTGAGTGTGTTGGCACCAAGCTCATCCCCCAGGGGCAGATGGAGGTCCCTGTACAAACCCCCCCATAGAGAAACGCACTGCAGATCTACAGTGGAGGGTGGTTCACGGGGCTGTGACTACGAACAGAGATGTGGCACACATTGATCCTAGGGCAGGGAGCCACCGCTCTTTCTGTAATGATGAGGACACTCTACAGCACTTATGGCTCAGATGTCCCAGGTTGAGCCCTCTTTTCTCTGTCCTGCAGCAGGGGCTCAGAGGTTTTGGAGAGGTTCTCGAAGACAGCCTGTTTGTCTTTGGTCCGAGGTACACGGCAGCACAGTGCAGACGTGTCACCTTGGTTAATTTTCTGATAGGTCAGGCGAAAATGAGCATTTGGCTTAGCAGAAGGAACAGAATGAAAGGCACAGGGTCCACAGATGCTACACTCACGTTCAGGGGTCTAGTGGCTGCTCGGCTGAAAATAGAGTTCATGTTTTTCAAACTTTATTTCTATTTGGGGACATGGGGACGTGCTGGGCACTGTAGAAAACCAAGTGCTGCTTCTTAATTTCTGAAAAGGGGAAGGTGCGTATCTCTTGTTTTTACTGTGTATGGATGGGGCTTGTTGTTTTTCACCGTCTGTCTTGATGCGTGCTCAGTAATCCAGGTAAGAACAACACAGAAGGTTGAATCAGGTCATGTGGGCACAAGGTTTCCTGATGTTTCATCACTCATCTCAGGGACCTCTTCCGTCTGGAGATTAATCTGTGTTGATTCTTCTGTTTGTTTGTTTTTAATGGGAATGGAAAATTGGACTTGGTGTGAAAGACTTGGTTAAAGATCAGAAGTCTCTCTCTCTCTCTGTCGTGAATTTTGATAAAAGAAATCTCCCTCCCTGTCTCAGAACTCGATGAATCTTCCTCCTGATAAAGTGCGGTTGCTGCGCTGCTATGACAACGAGAAGAAGTGGGAACTGATATGTGATCAGGTGAGAACAGGATGTGTTTCCTGTTTGGTTGGCCACAAGGGCGACACACACACACACACACACACACACACACACACACGCACTTTGTTTTTCTTGTATTAATATTTTTAAACATTGAATGCAAATAAACATGTATACTCTGTGTGTGTGTGTGTGTGTGTGTGTGTGTGTGTGTGTGTGTGTGTGTGTGTCAGGAGCGGTTCCAGGTGAAGAATCCCCCCCACACTTATATCCAGAAGCTCAGAGGATTCCTGGACCCTGCAGTCACACGCAAGGTAACACACCCTCTCCTGTGTGTGTATCACACCCTCTCCTGTGTGTAACACACCCTCTCCTGTGTGTGTAACACACCCTCTTCTGTGTGTAACACACGCTCTCCTGTGTGTAACACACCCTCTCCTGTGTGTGTAACACACCCTCTCCTGTGTGTAACACACCCTCTCCTGTGTGTGTATCACACCCTTTCCTGTGTGTAACACACCCTCTCCTGTGTGTGTATCACACCCTCTCCTGTGTGTAACACACCCTCTCCTGTGTGTGTAACACACCCTCTCCTGTGTGTGTAACATACCCTCTCCTGTGTGTGTAACACACCCTATTCTGTGTGTGTATCACACCCTCTCCTGTGTGTGTAACACACCCTCTTCTGTGTGTGTAACATACCCTCTCCTGTGTGTGTAACACACCCTATTCTGTGTGTGTATCACACCCTCTCCTGTGTGTAACACACCCTCTCCTGTGTGTAACACACCCTCTCCTGTGTGTGTATCACACCCTCTCCTGTGTGTAACACACCCTCTCCTGTGTGTGTATCACACCCTCTCCTGTGTGTAACACACCCTCTCCTGTGTGTAACACACCCTCTCCTGTGTGTGTATCACACCCTCTCCTGTGTGTGTAACACACCCTCTCCTATGTGTGTATCACACCCTCTCCTGTGTGTAACACACCCTCTCCTGTGTGTAACACACCCTCTTCTGTGTGTGTATCACACCCTCTCCTGTGTGTAACACACCCTCTCCTGTGTGTGTATCACACCCTCTCCTGTGTGTGTATCACACCATCTTCTGTGTGTAACACACCCTCTTCTGTATGTGTATCACACCCTCTCCTGTGTGTAACACACCCTCTCCTGTGTGTGTATCACACCCTCTCCTGTGTGTGTCACACCCTCTTCTGTGTGTAACACACCCTCTTCTGTGTGTGTATCACACCCTCTTCTGTGTGTGTATCACACCCTCTTCTGTGTGTGTATCACACCCTCTTCTGTGTGTGTAACATACCCTCTCCTGTGTGTGTAACACACCCTCTCCTGTGTGTGTAACACACCCTCTTCTGTGTGTAACACACCCTCTCCTGTGTGTGTATCACACCCTCTTCTGTGTGTGTATCACACCCTTTCCTGTGTGTGTATCACACCCTCTTCTGTGTGTAACACACCCTCTCCTGTGTGTGTATCACACCCTCTTCTGTGTGTGTATCACACCCTCTCCTGTGTGTGTAACACACCCTCTCCTGTGTGTGTATCACACCCTCTCCTGTGTGTGTGATAGTGTGATGTGAGTCTGCCTGTGTGCACACGTAGTCTGTCCTACTGTGATGTGTAGTCTGTCCTCCTGTCATGTGTAGTCTGTCCTCCTGTCATGTTTAGTCTGTTCTCCTGTCAGGGGTAGTCTGTCCTCCTTTCAGGGGTAGTCTGTTCTCCTGTCAGGTGTAGTCTGTCCTCCTGTCATGTGTAGTCTGTCCTCCTGTCAGGGGTAGTCTGTCCTCCTGTCAGGGGTAGTCTGTCCTCCTGTCATGTGTAGTCTGTCCTCCTGTCATGTGTAGTCTGTTCTCCTGTCATGTGTAGTCTGTTCTCCTGTCATGTGTAGTCTGTCCTCCTGTCATGTGTAGTCTGTCCTCCTGTCATGTGTAGTCTGTCCTCCTGTCATGTGTAGTCTGTCTTCCTGTCAGGGGTAGTCTGTCCTCCTGTCATGTGTAGTCTGTTCTCCTGTCATGTGTAGTCTGTTCTCCTGTCAGGGGTAGTCTGTCCTCCTGTCATGTGTAGTCTGTCCTCCTGTCATGTGTAGTCTGTTCTCCTGTCAGGGGTAGTCTGTCCTCCTGTCATGTGTAGTCTGTTCTCCTGTCATGTGTAGTCTGTCCTCCTGTCATGTGTAGTCTGTTCTCCTGTCATGTGTAGTCTGTTCTCCTGTCATGTGTAGTCTGTTCTCCTGTCATGTGTAGTCTGTTCTCCTGTCAGGGGTAGTCTGTCCTCCTGTCATGTGTAGTCTGTCCTCCTGTCATGTGTAGTCTGTTCTCCTGTCAGGGGTAGTCTGTCCTCCTGTCAGGGGTAGTCTGTCCTCCTGTCATGTGTAGTCTGTCCTCCTGTCAGGGGTAGTCTGTTCTCCTGTCAGGGGTAGTCTGTCCTCCTGTCATGTGTAGTCTGTTCTCCTGTCAGGGGTAGTCTGTTCTCCTGTCATGTGTAGTCTGTTCTCCTGTCAGGGGTAGTCTGTCCTCCTGTCATGTGTAGTCTGTCCTCCTGTCATGTGTAGTCTGTCTTCCTGTCAGGGGTAGTCTGTCCTCCTGTCATGTGTAGTCTGTTCTCCTGTCAGGGGTAGTCTGTCCTCCTGTCATGTGTAGTCTGTCCTCCTGTCATGTGTAGTCTGTTCTCCTGTCAGGGGTAGTCTGTCCTCCTGTCATGTGTAGTCTGTCCTCCTGTCAGGGGTAGTCTGTCCTCCTGTCAGGGGTAGTCTGTCCTCCTGTCATGTGTAGTCTGTTCTCCTGTCAGGGGTAGTCTGTCCTCCTGTCATGTGTAGTCTGTTCTCCTGTCATGTGTAGTCTGTTCTCCTGTCATGTGTAGTCTGTTCTCCTGTCAGGGGTAGTCTGTCCTCCTGTCATGTGTAGTCTGTCCTCCTGTCATGTGTAGTCTGTTCTCCTGTCATGTGTAGTCTGTCCTCCTGTCAGGGGTAGTCTGTTCTCCTGTCAGGGGTAGTCTGTCCTCCTGTCATGTGTAGTCTGTCTTCCTGTCAGGGGTAGTCTGTCTTCCTGTCATGTGTAGTCTGTCCTCCTGTCAGGGGTAGTCTGTCCTCCTGTCATGTGTAGTCTGCCCTCCTGTCAGGGGTAGTCTGTTCTCCTGTCATGTGTAGTCTGTTCTCCTGTCATGTGTAGTCTGTTCTCCTGTCAGGGGTAGTCTGTCCTCCTGTCATGTGTAGTCTGTCCTCCTGTCATGTGTAGTCTGTTCTCCTGTCATGTGTAGTCTGTCCTCCTGTCAGGGGTAGTCTGTTCTCCTGTCAGGGGTAGTCTGTCCTCCTGTCATGTGTAGTCTGTCTTCCTGTCAGGGGTAGTCTGTCTTCCTGTCATGTGTAGTCTGTCCTCCTGTCAGGGGTAGTCTGTCCTCCTGTCAGGGGTAGTCTGTCCTCCTGTCATGTGTAGTCTGCCCTCCTGTCAGGGGTAGTCTGTCCTCCTGTCATGTGTAGTCTGTCCTCCTGTCATGTGTAGTCTGTTCTCCTGTCAGGGGTAGTCTGTCCTCCTGTCATGTGTAGTCTGTTCTCCTGTCATGTGTAGTCTGTCCTCCTGTCATGTGTAGTCTGTTCTCCTGTCATGTGTAGTCTGTTCTCCTGTCATGTGTAGTCTGTTCTCCTGTCAGGGGTAGTCTGTCCTCCTGTCAGGGGTAGTCTGTCCTCCTGTCATGTGTAGTCTGTCCTCCTGTCATGTGTAGTCTGTTCTCCTGTCATGTGTAGTCTGTTCTCCTGTCAGGGGTAGTCTGTCCTCCTGTCATGTGTAGTCTGTCCTCCTGTCATGTGTAGTCTGTCTTCCTGTCAGGGGTAGTCTGTCCTCCTGTCATGTGTAGTCTGTTCTCCTGTCATGTGTAGTCTGTTCTCCTGTCAGGGGTAGTCTGTCCTCCTGTCATGTGTAGTCTGTCCTCCTGTCATGTGTAGTCTGTTCTCCTGTCAGGGGTAGTCTGTCCTCCTGTCAGGGGTAGTCTGTCCTCCTGTCATGTGTAGTCTGTCCTCCTGTCATGTGTAGTCTGTCCTCCTGTCAGGGGTAGTCTGTCCTCCTGTCATGTGTAGTCTGTTCTCCTGTCATGTGTAGTCTGTTCTCCTGTCAGGGGTAGTCTGTCCTCCTGTCATGTGTAGTCTGTCCTCCTGTCATGTGTAGTCTGTTCTCCTGTCAGGGGTAGTCTGTCCTCCTGTCATGTGTAGTCTGTTCTCCTGTCATGTGTAGTCTGTCCTCCTGTCATGTGTAGTCTGTTCTCCTGTCATGTGTAGTCTGTTCTCCTGTCAGGGGTAGTCTGTCCTCCTGTCATGTGTAGTCTGTCCTCCTGTCATGTGTAGTCTGTTCTCCTGTCATGTGTAGTCTGTCCTCCTGTCAGGGGTAGTCTGTCCTCCTGTCAGGGGTAGTCTGTCCTCCTGTCATGTGTAGTCTGTTCTCCTGTCAGGGGTAGTCTGTCCTCCTGTCAGGGGTAGTCTGTCCTCCTGTCAGGTGTAGTCTGTCCTCCTGTCAGGGGTAGTCTGTTCTCCTGTCAGGGGTAGTCTGTCCTCCTGTCATGTGTAGTCTGTCTTCCTGTCAGGGGTAGTCTGTCCTCCTGTCATGTGTAGTCTGTTCTCCTGTCATGTGTAGTCTGTCCTCCTGTCATGTGTAGTCTGTTCTCCTGTCAGGGGTAGTCTGTCCTCCTGTCAGGGGTAGTCTGTCCTCCTGTCAGGTGTAGTCTGTCCTCCTGTCAGGGGTAGTCTGTTCTCCTGTCAGGGGTAGTCTGTCCTCCTGTCATGTGTAGTCTGTCTTCCTGTCAGGGGTAGTCTGTCCTCCTGTCATGTGTAGTCTGTTCTCCTGTCATGTGTAGTCTGTCCTCCTGTCATGTGTAGTCTGTTCTCCTGTCATGTGTAGTCTGTCCTCCTGTCATGTGTAGTCTGTCCTCCTGTCATGTGTAGTCTGTCTTCCTGTCAGGGGTAGTCTGTCCTCCTGTCATGTGTAGTCTGTTCTCCTGTCATGTGTAGTCTGTTCTCCTGTCAGGGGTAGTCTGTCCTCCTGTCATGTGTAGTCTGTCCTCCTGTCATGTGTAGTCTGTTCTCCTGTCATGTGTAGTCTGTCCTCCTGTCAGGGGTAGTCTGTCCTCCTGTCAGGGGTAGTCTGTCCTCCTGTCAGGGGTAGTCTGTTCTCCTGTCATGTGTAGTCTGTCCTCCTGTCATGTGTAGTCTGTCCTCCTGTCATGTGTAGTCTGTTCTCCTGTCATGTGTAGTCTGTTCTCCTGTCATGTGTAGTCTGTCCTCCTGTCATGTGTAGTCTGTTCTCCTGTCATGTGTAGTCTGTCCTCCTGTCATGTGTAGTCTGTCTTCCTGTCAGGGGTAGTCTGTCCTCCTGTCATGTGTAGTCTGTTCTCCTGTCATGTGTAGTCTGTTCTCCTGTCAGGGGTAGTCTGTCCTCCTGTCATGTGTAGTCTGTCCTCCTGTCATGTGTAGTCTGTTCTCCTGTCATGTGTAGTCTGTCCTCCTGTCAGGGGTAGTCTGTCCTCCTGTCAGGGGTAGTCTGTCCTCCTGTCAGGGGTAGTCTGTTCTCCTGTCATGTGTAGTCTGTCCTCCTGTCATGTGTAGTCTGTCCTCCTGTCATGTGTAGTCTGTTCTCCTGTCATGTGTAGTCTGTCCTCCTGTCATGTGTAGTCTGTCCTCCTGTCAGGGGTAGTCTGTCCTCCTGTCATGTGTAGTCTGTCTTCCTGTCAGGGGTAGTCTGTCTTCCTGTCATGTGTAGTCTGTCCTCCTGTCAGGGGTAGTCTGTCCTCCTGTCATGTGTAGTCTGCCCTCCTGTCAGGGGTAGTCTGTTCTCCTGTCATGTGTAGTCTGTTCTCCTGTCATGTGTAGTCTGTTCTCCTGTCATGTGTAGTCTGTTCTCCTGTCATGTGTAGTCTGTCCTCCTGTCATGTGTAGTCTGTTCTCCTGTCATGTGTAGTCTGTCCTCCTGTCAGGGGTAGTCTGTTCTCCTGTCAGGGGTAGTCTGTCCTCCTGTCATGTGTAGTCTGTCTTCCTGTCAGGGGTAGTCTGTCTTCCTGTCATGTGTAGTCTGTCCTCCTGTCAGGGGTAGTCTGTCCTCCTGTCAGGGGTAGTCTGTCCTCCTGTCATGTGTAGTCTGTCCTCCTGTCAGGGGTAGTCTGTCCTCCTGTCATGTGTAGTCTGTTCTCCTGTCAGGGGTAGTCTGTCCTCCTGTCATGTGTAGTCTGTCCTCCTGTCAGGGGTAGTCTGTCCTCCTGTCATGTGTAGTCTGTCCTCCTGTCAGGGGTAGTCTGTCCTCCTGTCATGTGTAGTCTGTCCTCCTGTCAGGTGTAGTCTGTCCTCCTGTCAGGGGTAGTCTGTTCTCCTGTCATGTGTAGTCTGTCCTCCTGTCAGGTGTAGTCTGTCCTCCTGTCAGGTGTAGTCTGTTCTCCTGTCAGGGGTAGTCTGTTCTCCTGTCATGTGTAGTCTGTCCTCCTGTCAGGTGTAGTCTGTCCTCCTGTCAGGTGTAGTCTGTTCTCCTGTCAGGGGTAGTCTGTTCTCCTGTCATGTGTAGTCTGTCCTCCTGTCAGGGGTAGTCTGTCCTCCTGTTAGGTGTAGTCTGTCCTCCTGTCATGTGTAGTCTGTCTTCCTGTCAGGGGTAGTCTGTCCTCCTGTCATGTGTAGTCTGTTCTCCTGTCATGTGTAGTCTGTTCTCCTGTCAGGGGTAGTCTGTCCTCCTGTCATGTGTAGTCTGTCCTCCTGTCATGTGTAGTCTGTTCTCCTGTCATGTGTAGTCTGTCCTCCTGTCAGGGGTAGTCTGTCCTCCTGTCAGGGGTAGTCTGTCCTCCTGTCAGGGGTAGTCTGTTCTCCTGTCATGTGTAGTCTGTCCTCCTGTCATGTGTAGTCTGTCCTCCTGTCATGTGTAGTCTGTTCTCCTGTCATGTGTAGTCTGTCCTCCTGTCATGTGTAGTCTGTCCTCCTGTCAGGGGTAGTCTGTCCTCCTGTCATGTGTAGTCTGTCTTCCTGTCAGGGGTAGTCTGTCTTCCTGTCATGTGTAGTCTGTCCTCCTGTCAGGGGTAGTCTGTCCTCCTGTCATGTGTAGTCTGCCCTCCTGTCAGGGGTAGTCTGTTCTCCTGTCATGTGTAGTCTGTTCTCCTGTCATGTGTAGTCTGTTCTCCTGTCATGTGTAGTCTGTTCTCCTGTCATGTGTAGTCTGTCCTCCTGTCATGTGTAGTCTGTTCTCCTGTCATGTGTAGTCTGTCCTCCTGTCAGGGGTAGTCTGTTCTCCTGTCAGGGGTAGTCTGTCCTCCTGTCATGTGTAGTCTGTCTTCCTGTCAGGGGTAGTCTGTCTTCCTGTCATGTGTAGTCTGTCCTCCTGTCAGGGGTAGTCTGTCCTCCTGTCAGGGGTAGTCTGTCCTCCTGTCATGTGTAGTCTGCCCTCCTGTCAGGGGTAGTCTGTCCTCCTGTCATGTGTAGTCTGTTCTCCTGTCAGGGGTAGTCTGTCCTCCTGTCATGTGTAGTCTGTCCTCCTGTCAGGGGTAGTCTGTCCTCCTGTCATGTGTAGTCTGTCCTCCTGTCAGGGGTAGTCTGTCCTCCTGTCATGTGTAGTCTGTCCTCCTGTCAGGTGTAGTCTGTCCTCCTGTCAGGGGTAGTCTGTTCTCCTGTCATGTGTAGTCTGTCCTCCTGTCAGGTGTAGTCTGTCCTCCTGTCAGGTGTAGTCTGTTCTCCTGTCAGGGGTAGTCTGTTCTCCTGTCATGTGTAGTCTGTCCTCCTGTCAGGGGTAGTCTGTCCTCCTGTCAGGTGTAGTCTGTCCTCCTGTCAGGGGTAGTCTGTCTTCCTGTCAGGTGTAGTCTGTCCTCCTGTCATGTGTAGTCTGTCCTCCTGTCAGGGGTAGTCTGTCTTCCTGTCAGGTGTAATCTGTCCTCCTGTCAGGAGTAGTCTGTCCTCCTGTCATGTGTAGTCTGTCCTCCTGTCATGTGTAGTCTGTTCTCCTGTCAGGGGTAGTCTGTCCTCCTGTCATGTGTAGTCTGTTCTCCTGTCATGTGTAGTCTGTTCTCCTGTCATGTGTAGTCTGTTCTCCTGTCAGGGGTAGTCTGTCCTCCTGTCAGGGGTAGTCTGTCCTCCTGTCATGTGTAGTCTGTCCTCCTGTCATGTGTAGTCTGTTCTCCTGTCATGTGTAGTCTGTTCTCCTGTCAGGGGTAGTCTGTCCTCCTGTCATGTGTAGTCTGTCCTCCTGTCATGTGTAGTCTGTCTTCCTGTCAGGGGTAGTCTGTCCTCCTGTCATGTGTAGTCTGTTCTCCTGTCATGTGTAGTCTGTTCTCCTGTCAGGGGTAGTCTGTCCTCCTGTCATGTGTAGTCTGTCCTCCTGTCATGTGTAGTCTGTTCTCCTGTCAGGGGTAGTCTGTCCTCCTGTCATGTGTAGTCTGTTCTCCTGTCATGTGTAGTCTGTCCTCCTGTCATGTGTAGTCTGTTCTCCTGTCAGGGGTAGTCTGTCCTCCTGTCATGTGTAGTCTGTCCTCCTGTCATGTGTAGTCTGTCCTCCTGTCATGTGTAGTCTGTCTTCCTGTCAGGGGTAGTCTGTCCTCCTGTCATGTGTAGTCTGTCCTCCTGTCATGTGTAGTCTGTTCTCCTGTCAGGGGTAGTCTGTCCTCCTGTCATGTGTAGTCTGTCCTCCTGTCATGTGTAGTCTGTTCTCCTGTCAGGGGTAGTCTGTCCTCCTGTCATGTGTAGTCTGTTCTCCTGTCATGTGTAGTCTGTTCTCCTGTCAGGGGTAGTCTGTCCTCCTGTCATGTGTAGTCTGTTCTCCTGTCATGTGTAGTCTGTCCTCCTGTCATGTGTAGTCTGTTCTCCTGTCATGTGTAGTCTGTTCTCCTGTCAGGGGTAGTCTGTCCTCCTGTCATGTGTAGTCTGTCCTCCTGTCATGTGTAGTCTGTTCTCCTGTCATGTGTAGTCTGTCCTCCTGTCAGGGGTAGTCTGTCCTCCTGTCATGTGTAGTCTGTCCTCCTGTCATGTGTAGTCTGTTCTCCTGTCAGGGGTAGTCTGTCCTCCTGTCATGTGTAGTCTGTCCTCCTGTCATGTGTAGTCTGTCCTCCTGTCAGGGGTAGTCTGTTCTCCTGTCAGGGGTAGTCTGTCCTCCTGTCATGTGTAGTCTGTTCTCCTGTCAGGGGTAGTCTGTTCTCCTGTCATGTGTAGTCTGTTCTCCTGTCAGGGGTAGTCTGTCCTCCTGTCATGTGTAGTCTGTCTTCCTGTCAGGGGTAGTCTGTCCTCCTGTCATGTGTAGTCTGTTCTCCTGTCATGTGTAGTCTGTCCTCCTGTCATGTGTAGTCTGTTCTCCTGTCATGTGTAGTCTGTTCTCCTGTCAGGGGTAGTCTGTCCTCCTGTCATGTGTAGTCTGTCCTCCTGTCAGGGGTAGTCTGTTCTCCTGTCAGGGGTAGTCTGTCCTCCTGTCATGTGTAGTCTGTCTTCCTGTCAGGGGTAGTCTGTCTTCCTGTCATGTGTAGTCTGTCCTCCTGTCAGGGGTAGTCTGTCCTCCTGTCAGGGGTAGTCTGTCCTCCTGTCATGTGTAGTCTGCCCTCCTGTCAGGGGTAGTCTGTTCTCCTGTCATGTGTAGTCTGTTCTCCTGTCATGTGTAGTCTGTTCTCCTGTCATGTGTAGTCTGTTCTCCTGTCAGGGGTAGTCTGTCCTCCTGTCATGTGTAGTCTGTCCTCCTGTCATGTGTAGTCTGTTCTCCTGTCATGTGTAGTCTGTCCTCCTGTCATGTGTAGTCTGTCTTCCTGTCAGGGGTAGTCTGTCTTCCTGTCATGTGTAGTCTGTCCTCCTGTCAGGGGTAGTCTGTCCTCCTGTCAGGGGTAGTCTGTCCTCCTGTCATGTGTAGTCTGCCCTCCTGTCAGGGGTAGTCTGTCCTCCTGTCATGTGTAGTCTGTTCTCCTGTCAGGGGTAGTCTGTCCTCCTGTCAGGGGTAGTCTGTCCTCCTGTCATGTGTAGTCTGTCCTCCTGTCAGGGGTAGTCTGTCCTCCTGTCATGTGTAGTCTGTCCTCCTGTCAGGTGTAGTCTGTCCTCCTGTCATGTGTAGTCTGTCCTCCTGTCAGGTGTAGTCTGTCCTCCTGTCAGGTGTAGTCTGTTCTCCTGTCAGGGGTAGTCTGTTCTCCTGTCATGTGTAGTCTGTCCTCCTGTCAGGGGTAGTCTGTCCTCCTGTCAGGTGTAGTCTGTCCTCCTGTCAGGGGTAGTCTGTCTTCCTGTCAGGTGTAGTCTGTCCTCCTGTCATGTGTAGTCTGTCCTCCTGTCAGGGGTAGTCTGTCTTCCTGTCAGGTGTAATCTGTCCTCCTGTCAGGGGTAGTCTGTCCTCCTGTCAGGTGTAGTCTGTCCTCCTGTCATGTGTAGTCTGTCCTCCTGTCAGGGGTAGTCTGTCCTCCTGTCATGTGTAGTCTGTCCTCCTGTCAGGGGTAGTCTGTCCTCCTGTCATGTGTAGTCTGTCCTCCTGTCAGGGGTAGTCTGTCCTCCTGTCAGGTGTAGTCTGTCCTCCTGTCAGGGGTAGTCTGTCTTCTTGTTATGTGTAGTCTGTCCTACTGTCAGGTGTAGTCTGTCCTACAGTCAGGTCTCCATGGTGATGCTGGACATGTGGCTCAGGTCCTGGGCTGTTCAAATGGCGTCTGGACACTGCTTGGCATCCTCCTCATCATATTGTTCATATATTTTTACAATTCCATTATAATTGTGTTATCTTCTTTCAGTGTTGTATTGTGTAAATTGTGTGAACACAACATCATGTCATGTTGTGCTGATAAATTCTGTTATATGATAGATGATGTTAAACTAGGATATATGATCGATGATGATAAACTAGGATATATGATAGATGATGTTAAACTAGGATATATGATAGATGATGATAAACTAGGATATATGATAGATGATGTTAAACTAGGATATATGATAGATGTTAAACTAGGATATATGATATATGATGTTAAACTAGGATATATGATAGAAGTTAAACTAGGATATATGATAGATGATGATAAACTAGGATATATGATAGATGTTAAACTAGGATATATGATAGATGATGATTAATTGTGATATATGATAGATGATGTTAAACTAGGATATATGATAGATGATGATTAATTATGATATATGATAGATGATGTTAAACTATGATATATGATAGATGATGTTAAACTAGGATATATGATAGATGATGATAAACTAGGATATATGATAGATGATGTCAAACTATGATATATGATAGATGTTAAACTAGGATATATGATAGATGTTAAACTAGGATATATGATAGATGTTAAACTAGGATATATGATATATGATGTTAAACTAGGATATATGATAGATGATGATAAACTAGGATATATGATAGATGATGATAAACTAGGATATATGATAGATGTTAAACTAGGATATATGATCGATGATGATTAATTGTGATATATGATAGATGATGTTAAACTGGGATATATGATAGATGATGATTAATTATGATATATGATAGATGATGTTAAACTATGATATATGATAGATGATGTTAAACTAGGATATATGATAGATGATGATAAACTATGATATATGATAGATGATGATTAATTATGATATATGATAGATGATGATAAACTATTTTATATGATTGATGATGATTAATTATGATATATGATAGATGATGATAAACTAGGATATATGATAGATGATTAATTATGATATATGATAGATGATGATAAACTATGATATATGATAGATGATGATAAACTATGATATATGATAGATGATGATTAATTATGATATATGATAGATGATGATAAACTAGATATATGATAGATGATGTTAAACTAGGATATATGATAGATGATGATAAACTAGGATATATGATAGATGATGATAAACTGATATATGATAGATGATGATTAATTATATATGATAGATGAAGATAAACTATGATACGTGATAGATGATGTTAAACTAGGATATATGATAGATGATGATTAATTATGATATATGATAGATGATGATAAACTATGATATGTGATAGATGATGATAATGTATGATATGTGATAGATGATGTTAAACTATGATAGACATGTTTGATATGTTGTAATAATGTTACTGACTGAATTTTCTCTGTGTAGAAGTTTAGAAGAAGAGTTCAGGAGTCCACCCAGACCCTGAGAGAGCTGGAGATCTCTCTACGTACCAACCACATAGGGTATCTATCTATCTATCTGTTTGTGTATCTGTTTGTATGCTATCTGTCTGTCTATCTGTCTATCTACTGTCTATCTGTCTGTCAGTATATCTATCTCTATCTATCTATCTAGGTATCTATCTATCTATCTATCTATCTATCTATATCTATATATTGATCTGTCTATCTGTCTTTATCTATATATCGATCTGTCTATCTCTGTCTATTTATCTATCTTTCTCTCTCTCTCTCTCTCTCTCTCTCTCTCTCTCTCTCTCTCTCTCTCTCTCTCTCTCTCTCTCTCTCTCTCTCTCTCTATCTATATCTGTCTGTCTGTCTATCTATCTATCTATCTATCTATCTATCTATCTATCTATCTATCTATCTATCTATCTATCTATCTATCTATCTATCAGTCCGACTGTCTGTCTGTCTGGTTGGTGGGTTGCTTTATCTGTGTGTGTGTCTGTGATCATGTGTTGATGCTGGTGTGTTGCTGTGTGCAGGTGGGTGATCATGTGTTGATGCTGGTGTGTTGCTGTGTGCAGGTGGGTGATCATGTGTTGATGCTGGTGTGTTGCTGTGTGCAGGTGGGTGAGGGAGTTTCTGAACGAGGAGAATCAGGGTTTAGACGTGTTGGTGGAATATCTCTCCTTCGCCCAGTATGCTGTCACGTAAGTCACCCAGTGTGAACGTGTTAATGGATTTGTGTGTTAGTGTGAGTGTCAGTGTTAGTGTGTATTTGTATGTGTGGCTATGTGGTATGTGTTGTAACCATTCGGCTAGTCAGTTAGTTTATTGGGAGAAGTGTTTGTGAATGTTCTCATTCATCCAGGTCATGGTTATCCAAGTCTAGTCAGAAAGGCACGAACTGAGGAAGCCTCTTGGATGAGAGGCGAAACGTCTTCACGGATATATACCAAGTCCAGTTGCACTTGATTCAACTCCTTTGGATATTGGGAGAAGTGTTTCATCACTCATCCACGTCTCCCCAACCTTATAAACAGCACAGTTGCATAACTCCCCAAACCAGTGATCTAATACACGTTTTATATGCAAATTGTTGTGTCCATTAATTAGAATTTAAATGGCCATATGTACTATTCACAGAATATTTGCAAGACATTTTAATTCATTTCAGCAAGGATTGCCTTAAACCTGAGGTAACATGGAGATTCGAACCAGCGATCCCTGTATCGGTAGGCAACACAATAGACTGCTACGCTACCCGGACGCCTTAGGACTAGTTTCTGTCCAAAATATTATATTTGGTAACCATGTTTAGCTGCATCTCTTCGAATTATGTTCATAGGTAATTACTTTTCATTTGGACATACAACTGTCACCTGGTAACCCAGCATTACCTTGCACCCCAGTAAATCGTCAAAATCCTTATTCATTATTATTATTATTATTATTATTATACAAATGTCCTTTAATTTCATGCCATAATACAACATAATAACCGGGCCCATTCCTTGGGCCTAGGGTTAGAATGAGGTAGAAGTCTATTTGATGGATAGTGCCTTTCTTAGGATATGAGATGTTGCAAGTAGTGCCATCTTCTGTAGTTCTTGTATTCTGATGTTACCCGGGATGCGTTGGGTGTATTTCTCCATCCCCTTTGTTTTACAAGTCCCAGGGCTCTTATCACTACTGGTATTGTTGTGGTTTTCATTCACCACATTCATTCAATATGGATTTCAAGGTCTTTATATTTGGACAGTTTTTCATTTACTTTTACTGAGGTTTTCCTTTCAGTCGGGATGGACATGTCGATGAGTAGGCAACGTTTTCTTTTTTGTTCTTGATGATGATGTCTGGTCTGTTGGCTTTTATCTCATGGTCTGTCTGTATTGACATGTCCCATAAGATTGTGATGTGGTCTTTTTCTGTTACTGTTTGGGGCTCATGCTCGTACCATTTTTTTTTCTTTTGTGTTGGTGTTGAATTCTTTGCAGATGTTCCAGTGCAGGTATGTGGCGGCCTTGTTGTGTCTTCGTAGGTATTCAGTTTTGGCCAGCTCAGGGCACCCTGCCACCATATGGTCAATGGTTTCCTGGAATTGACCACATATCCTGCACGCTGGGTCTGTGCCATCGTTGAGGATTTTGCTCAGTAGTAATTGGTCTTGATGGTCTGGTCTTGGGCAGCGATGATAAAGCCTTCTGTTTGGGATTTCAGCCCAGCTGTTTTGAGCCATTGGTTGGTCATATGTTGGTCTACATCTTTCTCAACTACTCTTTTTGGATATTGCCCGTGCATTTGTTTACCTTCCCATTTTTGTTTCATTTGTTCTTGGGCGTGACACTTTGCTTTTTGTTTGACTTTTCGGGCGTGGATGATTGGAGCTTCATTTTCAGGTTGCGGTGTTTCAGGGAGGTTGAGCTCTTTTGAACATTGGTTAGCTACGGAGTACTTTTTGTTTTGTTCTTCATGCTCTCCAGCAATCATGAGAAGGGGTCATTTTTGATGTTAGGTAAGTATCTAGGCCTATTGTTTTTTTGTAGGCAGTTTCCAGTTGGCTCA
Organism: Lampris megalopsis; assembly: GCA_022114975.2. Lineage (NCBI taxonomy): Eukaryota > Metazoa > Chordata > Actinopteri > Lampriformes > Lampridae > Lampris > Lampris megalopsis. The sequence goes on from JAJHIY020000708.1 coordinate 1,037,501, forward strand.
GACCCCTGCCACCCTCGTTTCTGGGGAGGTACAATCTATCCACATGTGATTATGGGTGGTGCATCCTCTCTAAAGTGAGTATTTTTCTTGTTTTTCTATCTAGTTTCCTGATCTCTTCTAGTTTCCAGTCGACGACGTTGAAGGTGTAAGTTACGACGGGTGTAGCCAGGGTGTTGATGGCTTCCATTCGGTTGGATGCATTGAGTTCGGGTTTTGTTACCATTCGTATTCTTCGGTAGTACTCCTTTCTGATCTTTTCTTTCATTTTGGCATGTTGTATCCCGTCCCCTTCATTCTCTCCCAGGTATTTGTATGTTCCTTCTTGTTCTAGTTCTTGGATGGTGGTGTCTTGGTCAATTTGGATGTTTTCGGTGGTGGTAAGTTTTCCTTTTTTGAATGTCGCTTTGGCACATTTGTCTAGTCCGAACTCCATTTTGATGTCATCACTGAAGCCTTTTACGATGGTCAACAGGCCAGTTTGTTCTTGGGCATTCTTGGCAAAGGTTTTCAGGTCATCCATGTAGACTAGATGGTTAATAGTGCATGAACCTGTAGTATAACCATAGCTGGTGTTGTTCAGGAGGGAGGATAGTGGAGTAAGAGCTATGCAAAAGAGGAGAGGAGAAAGAGAGTCGCCTTGAAATATGCTGCTATTGATGTTGATCTGCCTTGAATGTGGCGTCCCGTCTGTGTATTTTAGAACAAGGCTTGTTTTCCACTGGTCCATATTTGCTGTTAGGAACTGGATAAGGATTGGTGATATTTTGTAGATGTCAAGACATTAATGTATCCAGTCATGGGGTACAGAGTTGAACGCCTTCTTATAGTCTATCCAGGCTGTCGTCAGATTTTTCTTCCTCATTTTTACTTCCTTAATGATGGCCTTGTTTATTAAAAGCTGGTCTTTGCAGCCGTAGCTCCCTTTTCGACACCCTTGTTGTTCTAAGGGAAGTAGGTTGTTTTCTTCCAGGTGTTTGTAAACTCTCCCGGTGATGATGGATGTTAAAATCTTGTAGGTTGTAGGGAGACATGTGATGGGACGATAGTTTTTAGGGTTTTTGGTGTCTTCTGTTTTGAAAAGTAGGTAGGTGGTACCAGTTGTGAGCCATTCAGGGCAGGTTTCTTGGTTGCTGATGCATCCGTTGTAGGCGTTTGTATGATCTTGGTATAAAGATGGTAAGTTCTTGATCCAGAAAATTTGCTATCCCGTCATTACTAGGGGCTTTCCAGTTGCTGGACTTCTGTATTGCTGTTTTTGTTTCTTCTAGGCTTAGTTGTGGCCATTCTTGTTGGTTGGTTTGGATGTTCTCTGTTTCTATTTGGCCGATCCATTCAGCATTTTTGTTGTAATTCTTTTGTTTTTCCCAGATTTCGTTCCAGAAGTTCTCTACTTCATCAATTTTAGGGGGTTCTTTGACCTCAACGGACCTTTTCCCTAGTTCTCTATAGAATTTCTTTGCGTTTTCTTTGTATGTTTTGTTCTGGTGAAAGGACTTTTGTCTCTTATCAAACCTTTTCACTCATTGGGCTTTTGCTTGTAGTTGTTTCAATTTTTCAATGGCTGTTAGTATTTGCTCTTTCTGTTTGATGTTGTGTTTTTAATCTCATTTAGTGTAGATACGTCTCCCTTAATTTTGCGTATTTCACTTTCAATTTTATTTTTCCATTTTGGTCAGTTATCTTTTCTTGGTCTGTTCTTCCTCTTTTGTTTGATGCCCCGTGATTCAGTGATGGCAGAGGCAGTTGCATAGACAAGGTGGATAATGTCTGTGAGGGACAGCACTTCTGGGAGTTGGTCTTTTATCTGGTTGGTGGCTTTGTTTGCTGTTTCTATGGCTGATTTTGAGTGCTGATCACTTTTTATCTTTGGAATTGGTGGTCTCTGGCCTATTGGGGTTTTGTTGGCTATTTTGTATTTTCTAAGGATGCTTTCTTTCATTGCACTGACTTTCTCATCTTGTTCATTGTTCGGTGGTTCTTGGTTACCTGTGTAGCGCTATCTATCCCTTTTAACTGTCAAGGACAACGCTCCTGAGTTCTCTATACAACTCAGGATCCAATAAACTATTGAAGTATGGTAACTTCGCTTTTTATGTGTTTAAAGTATGTTCTAAAGGCTCTAAATGTCTTACAGTGTCATCTGGTAACTCCAACTAAAAGGGTTGACTACCCCTTTAAGGCGCTTAAATATGGCATATGACCCCTTTAAGGCAATCTAACATGGTCTAGACACCTCAATGTGTCACCGAGTAACTTATATTAAAACGGTGGACTAGCCCTTTAAGGTTCTAAAATGTGGTGTATTAGCCCTTTAAGGTTATATACTATGGTCTACACATCTCTGGGTGTCACTAGGTTACTTCCAGTAAAAAGGTGGACTAGCCCTTTAAGGTTGTCTCAACATGTCACTTACCATAGCCTAGACACCACAGGAATAAACACACATGAATAATCCACACTCACACAGGTACATAGAATTATATATACAAATGTATCATGAGTAATAATTATTAGAATGAATGAAAGTAATAAGCCTCAATGGCTAACAAGCATCTGCATTCATATATACACAAATGAATCAGACCAACACATTAGCATACAGCTCAACAACCCTATAACTAAGCCGGCAATAAAAATAAAAGAAAGTCAACCCCCAGTTGCAGGCCTGTTTCTTTATCGGGTACGTTGGGACCCTAAACAGCCCTCTTTGCTCCCTTTGGAAGCCCGCACATCCGGCTTGTACTCACAATGAATGCTCCTCTTCGTCTTAGTGCAGCAGCGAACGTCAGGCCGGCAGCCATCCTAGCTAACTGGCTAGTTAGCCGTTAGCACCATCTCACGGTCGAACCGTGCGCTCGCCTCGGCAGCACAACACGGCAACAGACGACTCCTTCTGCGTTCCTCAATGGTCGCATGAACCCACCACTACACTGTACTGATAACGTTACTTCGCTAAACTAGAAGACGGCCCGACTCACTGTGGGGAGAGCCCCTTACCGCATCCAGTCCATTCACCCGTCTTGCTGTGCTAACACCGAACACCGACTGGCTAGCTCGCTCCTTAACGTCGCTGGGTCCACATATGGGACTGACGAGTAGTCAGTTTGTATCCCCAATCCACACAAACAGTTCCCGGGATGGGTCTCGGTCAGACACCCGCACACATCACTGTTCACTAAACTTCAATTACATTACTCTCACCGCAAAATAGCATATAACAATTCGACATCAAACTGCTCCGTTGCTCACACCAGGGACGAGAGACCTCTTTCCCCCAGTCCAGTCTACTCGTGCTGACGTTTTCCGCTGCCCTCTCAACCAATCACATTCAAGGTAAGGTATTCTCTCCACAGCCAACCAATCACAACAATGGTAAGTTTCAACACTAAAGTAAATGCATTTCACATTGGTAAACAACTGTTTTGCAGAACAATATCGACAATATAATATATTCATATTCAAAAGGTATACAAAATAACAAACATAGGCCAAACTCTTATCTAATAGTGAAATATAATATATCTAAGGCCTATAATTTAACCACAGGGTTACACCTGGCTTATCATTTCTCTCATTTTCGTGATTCTTATCTTCATTTTGTTCCTCTGGATCTGTGTTCGTATCCCTCTCATCAGGTTTTGCATTCTCATGTCTCTGCTTTACTCTTGCTTGGATGGCTTGCAGCTCCATTTCGGTTAGTCTTTTCTTATTGACGATATCACGGCAGACATTTGCAAGTTTGTTGGCGTCTAGATTCAGCCTATTTGTGGGGTTATTGGCACGCCAGATGCCATAGGTGCCTTGAATTACAGATGTTTTTGGTTTGAAGGAAGCAGTGTAGAACACTTCCATGACTTCTTTGTACTCTTCCGTAGACCATTTCTGTCAACTGGCTTTGGTGAGATTTTGAGATGGTGCAACATGAGGGCCTCTTTGAGGAATGTCTTCGGTGTGGTGATCCTCAGGTGCATTTTGGATAGTGTTTGTTCCAGTAGCACACTTTTCGATCTCAGCCTGGTTCCTCACTGAAGATCGCAGTCCTTGATAACCCGCGCAACAACCAGTGCAGTACGAAGATCTGATAATACAAGTTTCCATAATAAAAAAGTGTTAGTGAATTTTAGGTTGCACAACCACCAGTATTTTTTGAGATACCAGCTCTAGGAGAGTTACCAACCAAGGTTAAAGAGCCTCTCCTGCCCATGAGGCAGTCTAACCCCCGCCGGATGCCAACCCGGTACTTTAGAGCCTCGGGGCTTTTATTTTTGTCAGAGCCCCTTTGGCCGTGTGTATTGCTGGCTTGCCATACTTGCATTGCCCAGTCCATGCCATGTGGAGGAGGGGTTGAACTTCTACAGACCTTATCATTATTATTATTATTATTATTATTATTATTATTTCTTTTGCGTTTCCTATTTAACATCCTGTAGAGCCAGGTCCAAACTATGGACCTGAGGCACAATAGGGCAGATGTCACTTGACTGACAGTACTTGTCGTAATATGTGGGCTGTTCCGAGTAGGGCGATCTTCTGCATGGATGTTGATGTTGCCTGGGATACGGTTGGTGAACTTTTCCATTCCCTTCTTCATGAGTCTTAGAGCTCCGATGACCACTGGTATTGTTTCGGTCTTCATACCCCACATCCTGTTGATTTCAGTCTCCAGGTCTTTGTACTTGGTCAGCTTCTCTGTGACTTTCACTGAGGTGTTTTTTTTTTTTCAGATGATATTGCCATGTCGATGAGCATGCACCTCTTTTCCTTCCTGTCCTTGATAACGATGTCGGGCTTGTTGGCTTTTATCTCTCTGTCAGTGTGGATGGACGTGTCACAGAGGATGGTGACATCATTGTTCTCAGTGACCGTTTTTGGTTGATGTTTGTACCACTTCTCAGTGGTACAAACATCAACAAGTTTTGATCTTGTAACTCCTGCAGATCTTCCAGTGCAGGTATACTGCTGCCTTGTTGTGCTTGTATATATACTCGGTCTTTGCCAGTTCTGGGCAGCCTGAGACAATGGGGTCGATGGTTTTGTCGTACATTCCACAGATTCTGCATTTTGGGTCTGTTCCGTTTTTGATGACGCGATGGTGATAGGATCTGGTTGCCAGGCTCTGGTCTTGTGCAGCAATTATCAGGCCCTCCATCTTTGCTTTCAGTCCAGTGCTTCTCAGCCACTGGTGTGTCTTTTGTTGGTCAATGTCTGCGTCTTTCATTCTTTTTGAGTACTTCCCGTGCATTGCTTTCTCCTCCCAAGTTTTTTGCAGTTGCTGCTGGCGATGGTGTTTTGCTTTCTGCTTCACTCATTTGGCATAGATGGTAGTTGCCTCATTTTCTGTTGGTGGGGTTTCTGGGACATCAAGCTCTTCTTGAATTGTGCAGCTTCTTTATTGAAGGAGTAGATCTGATGTTTTACTATTCGGAGGGGTGGGTCATCTGTTTTTGTCAGGTATAAATCCAGCCCGATAGTGGTAGTCTTGAAGGTCACTTCGAGTTGGACTAGGACTTGTCCTCCTGAAGTGCTTGGTAGGTACAGCCTGTTGACATCTGCTTTCGGGTGGTGCATCTTCACCAGTGACGTGTGGTGAGGTTCGTGGCTGGTGAGGCACTGACTTTTTCAGAGTCAGATTTCCAAATATATGAACCCAATATAGTAGCTTCAATTCACCATTCACTTGGCAGCTTGCACATTGACTACTGCTTGTGTTTCATATCTCATCAGCATTCTTTACACACACATAATTAAGGTACATATTTGGACAAGGAGCGGCTCAGAGAAAGAGCGCATTTGCTCTGCACCGTGCGTGTTTTCCTAATTTGCCATCGTAATTCCACAATTAGTATTACTATTTTTTATATTGTGTAGTTTTTATCTGTTGTTGCTTTTTGTGTTTGCTGATCTTTGTACAGTGTCCTTGAGTGTCCAGAAAGGCGCTTATAAATAAAATTTATTATTATTATTACTACTATTAGTATTTAATTAATTACATACTCATTCAATACAAATAAAAGGATGTACTGCAGTGTATGCATGGGCTTACCTTTACTTGACAATGAAGTCCATTCTCCTATCCTTCTGGACAAAAATCTCAGTGACTTTGTTGTAAAAGTCCTCCTTATCTTCTTTTAGTTTTAGAAGTCTTTCCATCTCAATGGAGATTATTGCCAGGGATGAAAGTCGTCCTTGATCGGTCTGATTCCGACTGTATGTTTTGAGTCTTGTCAGAGCAGAGAATGACCTTTCCACGGACGCTATTGTAGCTGGTGTAGGTAGGACCAGCTGGAGTAACTTTGCCGCTTCAGGAACAGTCTGCACCAGATCCTTCTGGGCCAAAAAGCTGAGAAGCTGTCCAGGGGATTTATATTCGTTCCTCACTGTTTGTGAGCTATACAGTCCGATGAGATCAGCCTTCAGTCTCACAAAGTCAAAGAACTTGGCATATTTTGACAGGCTCTGCAGTTTGGTGTCATCAAAATGTTGTGACATTTCATTAAATTTTGCACAATCGACCAAACCAATAAAAGCTAGCTCGCCAAAATGATCAAATCTAGCTTCCAGCTGAACATTGATATTGTCCAGAATGTTATAAAACATTCGTTTCCTCTCATCTCTGACTGACTGTTGATGAACACTATCCGTCAGGCGGAGTGTGGCGCATTTCTGCTCAAATCGCTCATAGAAACTGTCAAACTCTTGTCTCTGGTGTTGCACAACTCCAATTGTGTCGCGGATTCGCGCACAACAAAATCCCATGTCCATGACTTTGTTTTGCAGCACTCTAAAGAGTGCATCGGTTTCACTGAAAATGTCCTCATATGCCATAATGATAAAGCGTGTTGATGCTTTTGACAGCCACTGCTCATATCCAGTGGCCATCATTAGGGTGTCATTATCCCAACTATCTGCATTTTCGCTCATAATACGGAATAAATCACGCAGATCAGAATGGTACATGCTTATTGTCTGCAACAGTCTGGAATTTGAGCTCCATCTGGTAGGCACTGCTCTTGGTAAACGTCGCTTCACAACGTCATCATCCAGTAAGTGGGTGCGCTTCGTGGATTTACTGAAAAATGCCCCAAGTCCCTCTGCTGTTTTAAAAACAATTCTACACTCAGGCATGCATTTTGCCGAATGCAAGAGCACCAGGTTCAATTTGTGTGCGTAACAGTGGGTAAATATGGCCTCAGGCACCTTTTCTTTAATCCTCGCCTGCACCCCATTAAGCTCTGATGACATCACAGCCGCTCCGTCATAAGTCTGAGCTACCAGCTTTTCGACACACGTGTATTTATCCAACACTTCCAAGACATCCTCAGCTATAGCAGGGGCCCATCTGTCATCACTAACATCATCAAAACCCAAACAAGCCTCCCTCACTTCACATGCCGACTCACGTTTAGCCACATAACGCAAAATGACAGAGATCTGGGCTTTGTTTGTGACATCCGTTGTCTCGTCTACTTCTACAGCAACAAATGGGGCTACATTCATCTCCTTTTTAATATAATTTCTTATCACATCACCGACTGCTTCAATTTAATCGTTCCGAATTCTGTTTGACAAGCCAGACAACACAGTGGATGTCTCCAAATGTCTAGCTAACCTTTCATCTTTCTCAGCAAAAGCATGTAATAGTTCTGCAACGATTAGAAGAGCTTGTACTCTCATCGTTACCATGAAATGCCAGTTCCTGTTTGGCTAGGAAGCAGGTTGCTGCATTAATGAGGTCTTTTAAAACCTCCCGGGTTTCCTTTACCTTAGCATTGTGGACGGAAATGTTTAGTCTCCGTTGTTCATCCAAAGCCAGATCTATTCTTGAAGATCCAAAAGTTTTCGAAGCAATTTGGCTTTGAATATGAGTAGTTGATCTTTCATGTTTGCTGAGGCTTCTTGGTAGATTTTCAAGTCACAAAACCCTGTGTTAGTCAGTCCAGACATTGTCGCATGTTGAGAACAAAAGAGCGGGAAAGCAGAAAAGGCGGTTTCTTGTAGCACAGCCACACAGCCAGTCTTTTCGGGTGTACCACCACTCCGTTTGAAAAGAGTGAGTTATCTTCTGTGCCGTTGTTTGAAGCAAACCTTTTAGTTGCTCCGGCGGCATTGGTCCTCCATCATTTATCACTTCGCTTTTTGATTGAAAGTCCAGTTTTGAGAAACTTTTGTGCTCAGATAGAGAATCTACCAGTCAGAATTTTTTTTTCAAAATAAACGAACTGCTGTAGTGAACTTGACTCTGCATTAAAGAAGAGCAACAGCAGAAGAAGAAAGCATCCCGTAAACCCAAGGGCTCACGCATACTCCCCCTTCAGTGAGGCAGAGGTACTGGCTGCCTCATCTCGTGCTTTTTCGGTGCGGTTTTATGTCAGATCAGCAAGACTAAATATGTTATACACATACATGAAATACATTAACTATTTTAAGGAAAGTGAGGACATATCATAAAAGTGTCTACAAACATTACATTGGTGACAAAGAGTGAGAAAGCAAAAGGCACGCGCTCAACCCAGTTTGTGAGGGATTGCACATCCGAGGTGAGGCTCCACTCCTCGCTGCCTCAACTCGCGTATTTCCCCTCTAATTGAACAGGAAATATGCAAATTCAGCGATTTTGATAATACAAATTATTTAAATTATTGGAATTGTACATAAATTACATTTATAGCACAGATCAGTAGACAAATATTAATATTTATTTTATTTTATCATCATTTGTTTTTTCTTTTCATGATGACCTGCCTCCCCTGACCGCACGTCCCTGATCTTCACCATGGTCAGTATCTTTCTTGTCTTGGTGTCTAGTCTCTTGATGTCGTTCAGTTTCCAACTGATGATGTTGAAGCTGTATGTCACTACAGGTGTCACTAGGGTGTTGATAGCTTCAATTCTGTTCGCCACATTGAGTTCACTCTTCAGTACCATACACACTCTCCTGTGGTACTCTTTCCGGATCTTCTCCTTCATGGTTGAGTGTTGTATGCCGTGTCCTTCATTCACTCCTAGGTACTTGTATGTACCATCTTGGTCTAGCTCTTTGATTATGGTGTCAGTGTCAAGGTCTAAATCTGCAGTCTTGGTAAGTCTTCCTTTCTTGAAAGTGGCTTTGGCACACTTGTCGAGTCTGAATTCCATCTTGATGTCGTCGCTAAAGGTCTTGACAATGGTGAGTAGACCCTTCTACTGATTGTCATCCTTGGTAAATATCTTGAGGTTGTCAATGTGGAACAGGTGGGTCAGTTTTCCATTCTGTGATTTGTACCCATAGCTGCAGTTGTTCAGTAGATTGCTGAGTGGCACTAGTGCAAGGCAGAAGAGCAGTGGTGATAGTGAGTCCGCTTGGAAGATTCTGCTTCTGATGTTGATCGGTCTCGATGTTAATGATCCTTCTGCATGATGGAGATTCAGGGTGGTCTTCCAGGTCTTCATGCTCTCCATGATGATGATGATGATGATTTTATTATTATTATTATTATTATTTTTTCATTAAGGCAGCTGGTTGGAAAAACGGGCATTGGTTCAATTAATTCAAACCTTCCAATGACCGAACGGATTCTCATGAACTGCCCCCTAAGATTTAGTCTCACTCAGAGTATGATGGAAAACTCTTTAACTTCGTTTTCTGAATGAAAAAGAAATCTGAAGTTGAGTTGTCTATTAAAATGTAAAGTTTTAATGCAGCTTTTTGTTATTTAACCTATAAGCAGATCAACAACTTTTATGGGAGTGGAGGTCTCATACTGTTTTTTGTGGTTTAAAGTGTAAAAAAAAAAGAAAAGTAAAAGTTAATAAGCCATACTTGAAATAAATAAGCTTGACTAATTTGATCTTGATTTTAGTGTTGTGTCACTGCAACTTAAAATCAAATATACTATACACTTTGTTTCTCTCATCACGATAAAAATTCTCAAAAACATGAAGAGCCAAGTAGAGTATTTCATATCAATACATTTCTGCAATTACTTGTATAGGATTTGGACTATGTCAGTATTGTGTCCCTCATATTATATTTTCATATTCATTAGTTCATTTATTGATAGAGTTAAAATAGATTTAGCAAACGATTGCTTTAATGCTTTACTGGTGTCAGGAAACTGAGGTTGTTCCCAGTTCTGTGGTCAATACCCCCACCTAGTGGTAGAAAAACTTACATTACAAGTAAGTTGTGTTTTGGTAGCCATTTTAGTTTGAGCAGACAGAGTGGATGGATAGTGTTACGTGCATCTGTCTTTTCCTTTGTCTGCTGCCCTTGACACGGGATAATCTTTTTACAAAATATAGTTTCTCAGTAAAAGCTCTGAAGAAATCAACACGGTCTCCTTAGTACTTGTTGGAGCCATTTGTTTAGCTCGCTGTCTAGGCTATGTTTAGAGCCTACGTAATGATGACGTCAGGGCGTCAGCTGGAGGCAAAGCCAAGCCACGTTAAATAAGCGTCACGTGCTCAGGCAGCGTACATCATCTAGCTAGCTAGCGTTAGCTAACATGCCTCCATGCTGTGTTTCTGGGGGCCAGAATCGAAGAAGTAATAAACTAAACTTGAAGTTTGATCGCATATCAGCTGCCACTCCCAGTCAAAATGATCGTCGACAACTGTGGTTAAACGCGATAAGACGAAAGGACTGGACTGAGGAGATTATCAGAAATGCTGGTGTTTGTAGCGCACCCTTCATATCGGGTAAGTCATGTAACGTTAAACTATGCTTTTGTCTGTTGTAGGTATGGACATGTGTCTAAAGGGTTGTCATGCCCACCTAACATTAATCAGAAAGTGGGGACTAGGAGGAATAACGCTGGGTGATTTCTCTTCTCTCCCAATGAGATGTAGGTTACTTACACAGCCTTGCATGTGCAGTTCGCTGTCAAGATGTGGCCGTTTGTTCTGTTTACAGTAACCCCAGGGTGATACGTGGTTGTCTTGTGGCCTTGCCGCTGGCTGGGGAGAACTTCAGATCGCACAACACAAAACTCACTTATTAAATCTTTGTACTTCAAGTCCTGTAGATGACCATTCAGGGCATAGTTATAAGCTTCTAAAGATTTATACGCCCTCACTTTCTAGTATACACGCTTGGTTTCTCTATCAGGTAGGTGTGAATGTCTGGCCACTCCATGGTAAGTAATCCTGTCAAAGCGTCCATCCACTGAGTGAGCGTGTATGGGTCAGCCGGTCTGGTCCCGTTGGTTAATGTTAACCTTTTCAAGTAAGACTCGTGGTCCTGGGGAGAAAGCAACTGTACATTTTCAGAAATACGCATTTCTTCGTCCGTCGTAAATATACAAGCTAATAAAACTTGCTAGCCGGCAGCTAGCTACCTAACGGCTTCCCTTAAATGTCTCTGAGGGGAATGTTTTGCCTCCAGCTGAGCTCCGCCCATAGAAAAACGTCACTATGTTTACTAACAGAAAAGGGCTCTATAGCTGAGGGCAGAAGAGTAAAAAGATTTGTCAACACCTCAAGTGCATCACCTAGGACTTGAGACACGTCACCTCCAACACCAGCAAAGATGTCCTAGGCAGGAGGTACCCCCCCCCCCGAGATGGATGTCAGGTCAGAGTGCAAATCATTGGCTTTACGCCGATCAAGCAGCTCAACTACAAGTCAGGCTGAAGCACAAGCAAACGGCAAACGCCAAATAGACATGGAGGTCGAGAAGGCACACACTGAGGCAACGCTAAACGCTCTGAAGCAGGAGGGTGAGGCTGAAGCGGCACTTGCCACAGCTAGGGTCCTGGAGGCTGTGGCTGAAGACCCACCTGATCCTCTTGAGCTCGTCAGTGCAGGCATCCCTGTTGCAACACCTGTTTCGATCAGGCACACTGAAGAATATGTAAATACCCACTTCTACACGACCATGATATAAAGAAGAGAGAAAGGATGATATGGAACGACAGTCTGACCACGGCGACACGCACAACCTGGATCAGAGTGCGCCGCACCCAGTCGCTGTGTACATACATCGATGTAGTACAGACTCTTCAACCACGTGGCAGCCTAACCATTCCCCACCTAATCCACCTAGCCACATCAGAAAAGACAATGCCCACTTTCAAAGTAGATCATTGCCCAGACAGACTGAAACATCAGAACTTGCTGCCTACCTTGCACGTCGTGATCTCCTGACGGCAGAGTTAAAGGTTTTTGACAATAGGCAAGAGACCTATGTATCCTGGAGGTCTATGTTTTGCAATGCTATCAAAAGCCTAAACCTCAAGGCCAGTGAAGAGCTTGATTTACTTACCAAGTGGCTTGGTGGGGAGTCTCTTCAACAAGCCCTGAGGATTAGAGCTGTCCATGTGAATAATCCAGAACCGGGCTTTCAGCGTTTATGGCAATGGCTAGACAAGAATTATGGGTCATCAGAGGCAATTGAAGCATCTCTGTTCAAACGTCTGGAGAGTTTTCCCAGGGTTTTCCATAAGGGCAACCACCTTTTGCAAGTGCGTGCAGATCTTCTTCTTGAGCTTGAAGCTGCGAAAAATGAAGGTTCTCTGCCAGGCCTCCGTTTTGTTGACACATCAAGAGGAATAAATCCAATAGTGGAAAAGCTTCCACACAACCTCCAAGAGTCGTGGGTCAAACAAAGGTCAAGATATAAGAAAGGCCATAATGCTCTTTATCCACCTTTTTCTTACTTTGTCCAGTTTGTGAATGGCCATGCTGAAATGAGAACAGACCCCAGCTTTGCATTACAAGGCTACAGCACACTGCCTCTCAAAGTAGAAAAGATGCCAGTAATGCAAATAAAATTCAGGGTTCTTGTCACAGCGAACAAAACAGAGGTTGGTGCTCCTGACAACGATGTTAACGCATGCTCTCTTGGTCCAGACAAACAGTGTCCCATTCACAGGAAGCCACATTCACTTGCCAAATGTAGGGGATTTAGAATGAAGACACTGGATGAGAGGAAACGTTTACTCAACGAACACTCAATCGGCTACAAGTGTTGCTTATCCACACACCACAGGGCCAAGGACTGTAAGGCAGCAATTCACTGTTCAGAGTGCAACAGCCATGGCCACGTTGCAGCTATGCATGCTGGCTCACCCACATGGTCACCTAAAGAGTCTGACACATCACCAGGACACCATGGCGGGGAGAATGACAGCCCAAACTCCACAGTGACCATATCCAGCTGCACAGAGGTATGTGGAAAGGGGCTTCAAGGAAAGTCATGTTCTTAAATTTGCCTGGTCAAGGTGTACTCCAGTGCATTTCCTGAAAAGAAGAGGAACATGTATGTGATGTTACATGACTAAAGCAATGTGTCGCTGGCAAGGTCTTCCTTTTTTGATATGTTTGGTATACAAGGTGAAGCCCTCTCATACACAATGATGACATGCTCCAGCATAACAGACCCCAGTGGACGAAGAGCCCACGGCTTTGTCATTGAGGGTGTGGATGGAAAAGTATCCATGTCGTTGCCTATTCTCACCGAATGTAACCAAATCCCAGACAACAGAAGGGAGATACCTACCCCAGAGGCCGCTGCTGCTCACCCTCATCTTCAGCCCATTGCATCACAGATACCTCCACTGGCTCCATCCGCAGACATTCTTCTCCTCCTGGGCCAGGATATCATTCGGGTTCACAGCATTCGCAGTCAGGTAAACGGCCCACATGATGCAGCTTACGCTCAATGCCTTGATCTAGGATGGGTAATTATAGGAGATGTTTGCCTCACAGGAGCCCATAAACCCACTGTGAACTCTTTCAAGACAAGTATACTTGACAATGGATGACCCAGCTTTCTCTCTCCTTGTGAAAACAGAATCCATACTAAAGAGAGGTTCACAGAGAAATGCCCCTTCTTTGAAAACACACAGGCCCATCAGCGGCATTACTTGCCCACTCATCTAAATCCAGCTGATCACGCCACTCGAACATTACCTGCTGAGCATCTGTCGTCGCTCTCTACATGGCTGAGTGGACCTGCTTTCCTCACTGACTCAAAGCAAAGTCAAATACAGGAGGAACCCTTTGACCTTGTTGACCCTGAGACTGATTCTGAACTGCGTCCAGAGGTCATGACCTGTGCCACCGCCCTGTCAAAAAGTAAACTTGGAAGTGCTAGATTTGAAAGATTCTCAAGCTGGAGTCTTCTGTTGAGAGCTGTTCCTAGGCTGCAACACATCGCCAAGTCCTTCAAACGTGGACCAGAGAGCGCCTGTCATGGATGGCATGAGTGTAGTAAGCACCTTGACCAAGAACAGCTTCACCAGGCCAAAGCCACTATCATTAGCACTGTGCAGAGAGAGGTCTACACAGATGACGTCAAACACATGGAACGAGGTGAGCTCGTCACAAAATCAAGCCCACTTGGCAAGCTGAGTCCATTTATTGATGCAAGTGGAGTTCTTAGAGTCGGTGGTCGGCTGACAAGAGCACAGTTAACATCAGATGAAATGCATCCTATGCTCATTCTCGGAAGACACCACATAGCCCAGCTAATAAGGGGGCACTTTCATGAAAAGGTATGCCACCAGGGTAGACACTTCACTGAAGGGGCCATCAGAGCTGCAGGTTTTTGGATTGTTGGAGGAAACAAAGCTGTAAGCAGGACAATCTTCAACTGCATCACATGCTGCAGACTGAGAGGCAAACAACAACAACAAATTATGGCAGACTTACCCAAAATCTTGTCACACCACCGGTACCACCAGGCCAGTTTGAAAGCAGTGACCTATTCAGAGCACAGTGGCGACGCGTGCAGTACCTGGCCAATGTCTTCTGGGGGCAATGGCAGAAAGAATACATCAGTGGGCTCTAAGATCGTCGTAAATGGAGGACAGAGAGGCCTAATCTAAAAGTAGGAGACGTGGTCCTGCTGAAAGATAGCCAAGAGAAAAGGAATGACTGGCCTATCAGACTTGTCACCAACACCTTTCCCAGCGAGGGCCGCAGAGTCAGGAAGATAGAGGTCAGGGTTGTCCGAAAGGGTGAGCAAAGACTTTACCTGTGGCCTATAAATGAAGTCATTCTGTTGATGCCTAAGGACAATTCTTAAGAGACTGTAGACTCTTCATTTTTATGTCCTTTAATATGGTGTGCTTAACTTAGTTTAGCTTGACATCCTTAAGATCTCAGGCGGGGAGTATTCTGTCCCTCATATTATATTTTCATATTCATTAGTTTATTTATTGATAGAGTTAAAATAGATTTAGCAAACGATTGCTTTAATGCTTTAATGTGTCAGGAAGCTGAGGTTATTCCCAGTTCTGTGGTCAATACTCCCACCTAGTGATAGAAAAACGTACGTTACAAGTAAGTTGTGTTTTGGTTGCCGTTTTAGTTCGAACATTTCAGTTCGTCTGTTCCTTCGTCTACTGCCCTTGACACAGGATAATCTTTTTACAAAATACGATTTCTCAGTAAAAGCTCTGAAGAACTCAACACGGTCTCCTGAGTACTTACTGGAGCCATTTGATTAGCTCGCTGTCTAGGCTATGTAGAGGCATATAGCTGAGGGCAGAAGAGTCAGTGTGATTATTAAATATTTTGTTTGACTCGGGCCCTGTCCAAATACTTCCCCTTAGCCCTACAACCCAGCCCTCGGATTTGCTCCCACGTACTGTATGTGGGCTGTTTTAGGCTGTTTGCATATTTGATGTCAATAGAAACTCGTTAGTGGTGGTATCTAGCTAGTGTTTCACTTATAAGTTAATGTCAATAGAAACTCGTTAGTGGTGGTATCTAGCTAGTGTTTCACTTCTAAGCTAATGTCAATAGAAACTTATTAGCAGTGGTATCGAGCTAGTGTTTCACTTATAAGTTAATTTCAATAGAAACTTATTAGCGGTGGTATCTAGCTAGTGTTTCACTTATAAGCTAATTACGCTGGTGATCACATGTTCTGCGGCACTTAAATAGCTTGTGTGTGTGTGTGTGTGTGTGTGTGTGTGTGTGTGTGTGTGTGTGTGTGTGTGTGTGTGTGTGTGTGTGTGTGTGTGTGTGTGTGTGTGTGTAGATTTGATGGAGAGCTCTCAGAGCCCAGCAGTGAGGCCTCATCAGTTGACTCTCCCTGGAGTCGCTCCATTGAAGACCTCCATGGGGACAGCAACCTTCCCTCCCCCTCCTCTGGAAACAACGTACCAAGAGCCTCACGCCATTCTATCAGGTTTACACGCACACACACACACACACACACACACACACACCTATATATATATATATATTGATGTGTGTGTGTGTGTGTGTGTGTGTGTGTGTGTGTAAACATGTATGTATGTATGTATGTATGTATGTATGTATGTATGATGTATGTATGATGTATGTATGATGTATGTATGGATATGCATGTATACACACATGTATGTATGTATGTGTGTGTGTATGTATGTTTTCACACATACATACATATATATATGTGTGTGTGTGTATATATATACATATACATATACAGTGCTGCTTGAAAGTTTGTGAACCCTCCAGACATGGTCACTGTTTTTGTAAAAAACATTAAAATAAGCTTATTACACATACATCCAAATCCCAATTTGTAAAGCACACCTTCCAAATAATGGACACACACACAAAAAGAGATATATTTTCATTATTTAATTCAACAAAGATGGTTTATTTCACAAAAACTGAAAATTTAACATGTGCAAAAGTATGTGAACCCTTGTATTAGTAGCTTGTGGCTCCTCCTTTTGCAGCCATTACTTCAGCCAAACGTCTTCTGTAACCACTAACCAGTCTCTCACATCTGCTTATGGGGCTTTTTGCCCACTCCTCCTTGCAGAACTCAGCCAGTTGAGAGAGGTTGGAGAGACATCTGGTATGTACCAACTTCTTCAGGTCTCGCCGCAACATTTCAATTGGATTAAGATCCGGACTTTGACTGGGCCAACCCAGAGTACGAATCCTCTTTCTCTGAAGCCATGCCTTTGTAGTTTTGCTGGAATGCTTTGGGTCATTGTCTTGTTGCATAATCCATTTTCGTCCCAGCTTCAACTCCCTGACTGATGGCAGGAGATTCTGGTCAAGAATTTGTTGATATGCCGGAGAATTCATGGTTCCTTGGATAATATGGAGTCGTCCAGGTCCAGAAGCAGAAAAGCAGCCCCAGACCTTCACATTTGCACCACCATGCTTCACTGTTGGGAGGAGGTTCTTTTCTTCATATGCAGTGTTGGCTTTTCTCCAAACATGTTGGTTTTGATTGTGACCAAATAATTCTATTTTGGACTCGTCTGTCCAGAGAATGGACTTCCAGAAGGTCTCTGGTTTGTCCAAGTGCTCTCTGGCAAAGTTGAAATGGGCAGCTTTGTTCTTTTTTGAGAGCAGAGGCTTCCTTCTAGCAACCCTCCCATGAATGTCATGGCTATTCAATTTCCGTCTGATTGTAGACGCATGTACATTTGTCCCAGATGCTACCAGAGAGGTGTGCAACTCTCTAGAGGTGATGTGTGGGTTGGCCTTTACCTGATTTATTATTTTTCTGGTGCTTCTGGGTGATAGTTTTGATGGGCGTCCACTTCTAGGCAGAGTTGCTGTCATGTTGAAGGCCCTCCATTTGTAAATTATTTGTCTTACAGTGGATGGATGGAGCTGGAATCTTTTGGAGATGGTCTTGTAGCCCTCCCCAGACTGATGGGCTGTCACTACCCTCTTCTTCATGTCCTCGGATATCTCCTTTGCTCTCGGCATTGTTGATTTGTATGGGACCACAGTGGTTTGGTGGGTTTCCTCTCTCTTTTAATTAGTGCAGGCCAAACCCTTTCCCCAGGATGTCTCATTTCATTGGTCTGCTTAAATGATTAATTAAGCACCCAAATGTGTTTCACCCGAGTCTGTTACCTGCTTGACTTAACCAATGCAGCTGGGGGTTCACTTACTTTTGCACATACACTAATTCCATGTTTCATGTAGTTTTTGGGCTACTTAAACAAGTCCCACTAAACAAGTACATGCAACTGATAAACATATATCTGACATGTCATACATAAAAACTGGTGATGATAGAATAAGGAAATCATGGTAAAACAACAGAAACATCTAAACTGCTCATGGGGTTCACATACTTTCAAGCAACACTGTATATAAAACGCTCATAATCTCTTCTTCTAGTCCAACTGACTAATCAAAAGAGACAAAGACTTATACCCCTTTCACACTGGCCAAAAAACCCGCTAATGTCCGCCTTTGGTAAATGTAAATAGGCGGATGTTAGCGGGTTTTTTTGGCCAGTGTGAAAGGGGTATTATTGTGTTGAAAAACAAGTTTAACAAAAAGACACATATGTGTTTCTTTTCTTTTTTGTGCTGGTGTGTATGTGTTGTATTTGTTTGTGTATGTGTCTCTTTATGTGTGTGTGTGTATGTAGCTCCACTCTAGTGACTCGGTCCAACACTCTTCCCAGCCGCCGAACGCTGAAGAACTCAAGACTGGTTTGTAAGAAGGACGACGTGCATGTGTGTGTCATGTGTCTGCGTGCCATCATGAATTACCAGGTAACACATCACACCACATACATACATACATACATACATACATACATACATACATACATACATACATACATACATACATACATACAAACATACACGCACACGCACACACACATACATACATACATATACACGCATACATACATACATACATACATACATACATACATACATACATACATACATACATACATATAAATGTATGTACATACACACACACGTATGTATACATGCATACATGCATGCATGCATACATACATATAAACGTACATATAAACATACATCCATACATACATATACACATACCTATACACATACATACATACATACATACATACATACATACATACATACATACATACACACATACATACATACACACATACATACATACACACATATAAACGTATATGTACACACACACATACATGCATACATACATACACACATACATACATACACACATATAAACGTACATATGTACATACCTACACACATACATACATATAAACATACATATGTACATACACACATATGTATACATACATACATATAAATGTACATATAAACATACATACAAAAGTACATACAGGGGTACATACATACATATAAATGTAAATACATACATACATACATACATACACACACATACATTCGTACATACTTACACATACATACATACATACATACATACATACATACATACATACATACACACACACACATACATAAATACATGATACATGCATATAAAAGTAAATGGGTACATACAAACATACATATGTACATATACACACATACATATAAACGTACATATGTACATACCTACACACATACATACATACATACATACATACATACATACATACATATAAACATACATATGTACATACACACATATGTATACATGCATACATACATATAAACATACATCCATACATACACACTCACACACATACACACATACATACATACATGCATGCATGCATACATACATACATACAAAAGTACATACAGGGGTACATACATACATACATATAAATGTACATACATGCATACATACATACACACACACACGTACACAAACATATGTACATGCATACATACATACATACACACTCATACATAAATACATAATACATGCATATAAAAGTACATGGGTACATACAAACATACATATGTACATATACACGCATACATGTAAACATATATGTACACATACATACATGCATGCATGCACACATACATACATACATACATACATACATACATACATACAAACAAATGTACATATGTACATACCTACACACATACATACATATAAATGTACATATGTACACACACACACACACACACACACACACACACACACACACATACATACATACATACATACATACAAATGTACATATGTACGTACACACACACACATACACACACACACATACATACATACATACATACATACATACATACATACATACATACATACATACATTGTTGTTTGTCCGTTGCAGTGATGAGGACCATCTAGTCATCCTGTAGGGGCCGAATTCTGTGGGTGCGAAGATGGCTGGTTAGTCCAATCTGCATCCTGAATGTTCTTTGGCAGTGTGGGCATGGGTTAGTGGGAGTAGTTGGAGGGTTGCTGGCACGGTCTTTCCCTACCTGCCTGCAGCTCTCTGCTGCAGCAATCATGACAGCCTCATATGTGTTTGCACCATTTCGGACAGCTGCACGCCACTCTCCTCTGTTCAAAGCTTTCTGTTCCCATGTGTCGTAGTTGATGGTGAAGGCCTTTAACGAAACATTCAAGGTGTCTTTGAAACGCTTCTTTTGACCACCATGGGAGCGTTTGCCTTGCTTGAGTTCGCCATATAACAGTTTTTCTGGGAGCCGGTGGTCTGGCATGTGAACTACGTGGCTCACCCAATGAAGCTGTGATTGCATGAGGATGGTGTGTATACTCGGCAGTCTTGAGCGAGTGAGGACCTCTGTGTCAGGGATCTTGTCTTACCACTTTATGCCAAGAAGTTTTCTGAGGCTTGTGGTTTAGTGTTTTTGCATGGCGTTTTTAAACTGTCCATGTTTCGCAGCTGTAAAGCAGTGTGGTGAGAACTATGGCCCGATACACTTTAATTTTTGTCTCCTGGGTGATGCCTCTCCTGTTCCACACATTCTTGTGGAGTCTGCCAAAAGCAGTACTTGCTTTAGCAAGTCGTGCAGTCATCTCTTCATCAGTTGTGACATATCTGGAGAGAGAGCTGCCCAGATAAGTGAATTTGTCAGCCGCATTTAATCGATGCCCATTTATGGTGATGTTGGGTACATTGTATGGCTTGCCTGGAGCTGGCTGATGAAGTACTTCAGTCTTTTTTATGTTGATGGTGAGGCCGAAGTTGTTGCAAGCCTCTGAGAACTTTTTTCTAAATTTTATTTCTGATTTTTCCCTTTTTCTCCCAATTTAGTGGCCAATCAATCGCTATTTTAGTTCAAACACCCACCCTTGTACTGCATGCATTTGCCAACTGCATCTCTCCGGCCAGCAGTCTCGAAGGAGACGCCTCGCCACTTTCGTGACAAGGCAAATCCAGGCCGAACCACTGCTTTTCCTGACACACAGAGACACATTCATGTGACGAACACAAGCCCACTCTGCCCCCCTCCCGAAGACAGCGTTGCCAATTATTGCTGCTTCATCGAGTCCGGCCATAGTTGGATCTGACGAGACCGGGGCGCAAACCCCGGTCCCCAGTGGGCAACTGCATCAACACAAAGCCGATGCTTAGACCGCTACACCACCGTGGACCCCTCTGAGAACTTATTGATACTATGTTGCATGTTGGCTTCGGATGTAGCGTTGAGGGCGCAGTCATCGGCAAACAGAAGATTGTTGATGGTTGCTGTTTTAACTAAGGTTTTTGCTTTAAGCCGCTGAAGGTTGAAGAGAGAGCCATCAAAATGGTAATTGACAGCAATGCCAGGTTCCCCTCTCTGAAGGCATCTGACAGCATGGCTGAGAACATAAGGCTGTACAGGGTTGGGGCAAGGACACAGCCTTGATTTACTCCATTAGAGACAGGGAACGGCTCAGATGCAGCTCTGTTGTCTTGGACTCTGGCTAGCATGCCAGTAGTTGTCGTACGATGGTGATGAACTTTTTTGGACATCCGTATTTTGCCAAGATTCTCCAAAGGCCGTCTCTGCAGACAGTATCAAAGGCCTTGGTCAGATTGACAGAAGTGGAGTACAGGTCAACATTTTGTTCTTGGCATTTTTCTTGAAGCTGGCGGGCAGCAAATACCATGTCTATGGTCACGTGTTCTTTCCGGAATCCACACTGACTCTCAGGTAGACGTCCTGTCTCGAAGTGTGCGCTGAGGCGATTTAATAAAACTCTTTCAAGCAGCTTGCCTGCAATGGACAGCAGGGAAATTCCACTGTGGTTATCACATGATTGGCGATTTCCCTTGCGCTGATAGAGGTGGATAATTGAGGCATCTTTAAAGTCCAGAGGTACTGTTTCAGTTTGCCATATGAGATGAAACAACTGCTAAAGTTTCTTAGCAATCACAGGCCCTCCTTCTTTATAAATTTCAGCTGGGATGGAGTCTGAGCCAGGCGCTTTTCCACTTAACAACTGTCCGATTGCATGAAGCGTCTCCTCCATTGTTGGAAGGGTGCTCAGCATCTCATCAGATGGAATTTGGGGTAGTCGATCGATGGCTTCATAGTTGATGGTAGAAGGGCGATTCAAAACATTGCTGAAGTGTTCAGCCCATCTTTCAAGAACTTCCCCTTTGTCTGTGATTAGTGTTGTCCCGTCTGCGCTGAGGAGCGGGGGTGAGCCAGCGATGGAAGGACTGTGGACTTCTTTCAGGCCATTGTAGAAGTTTTTCATGTAATAACAGGAAGTACCACAGGAAGGTGCTGCTGTGGTCACAGTTAAGTAGGAGCGGCCATATGCTTGCATATGTAACAGGAAACCATGTGCAAGGTCCTACCTAACAAGCTAAGTGATGGAGCCACGGTGATCACTACACCAGGAAGCGAGAGGCCACTGCACCGCTTCGCATTCCTTTTGGCAAGTAGGACATCTGGCCCAATACTTGCCACCTCCCATACATACCTACATACACTATATGTAAAAAAGTATTGGGACACACCTGTTAATCACTGAATCCAGGTGTTTCATTCAGACACATTGCCACCGGTGTATAAATCCAGCAGCTAGCCCCATGCAGTCTGCATTTACAAACATGTGTGAAAGAATGGGTCGTTCTGAAGAGCTCAGTGAATTCAAGCGTAGTACTGTCATAGGATGCCACCTTTGCAACAAGTCAGTTCGTGAAATTTCTTCCCTGCTGGATATTCCACAGTCAACTGTAAGTGGTATTATTGAAAAGTGGAAGCGTTTAGGGACAACAGCACCTCAGCCACGAAGTGGCAGACCACGTAAAGTCACACAGCAGTGCTGAGGTGTATAGTGCATAAAAATCACCAACGCTTTGTTGACTCAGTAACTGCAGAGTTCCAAACATCCTCTGGCATTAACATCAGCACAAAAACTGTGCACCGGGAGCTTCATGGAATGGGTTTCCATGGCCGAGCAGCTGCATGCAAGCCTTACATCACCAAGCACAATGCCAAGTGTCAGATGGAGTGGTGTAAAGCACGCTGCCACTTGACTCTGGAGCAGTGGAAATGTGTTCTGTGGAGTGATGAATCACACTTCTCTGTCTGGCAGTCTGATGGACCAGTCTGGGTTTGGCGGATACCAGGAAAACATTACCTGCCTGACTGCATTGTGCCAACTGTACAGTTTGGTGGAGGAGGGATAATGGTATGGGGCTGTTTTTCAGGGGTTGGAGCCAGGCCCCTTACTTCCAGTGAAGGGAAAACTTAATGCTTCAGCATACTAAGACATTTTGGACAATTCTATGCGTCCAACTTTGTGGGAACAGTTTGGGGAGGGCCCTTTTCTGTTCCAGCATGACTGTGCCCCAGTGCACAAAGCAAGGTCCGTCAAGACATGCATGGTTGGGTGAGTTTGGTGTGGAAGAACTTGACTGGTCCGCACAGAGCCCTGACCTCATCGCATCGAACACCTTTGGGATGAACTAGAACGGAGATTGTGAGCCAGGTGTTCTCGTCCAACATCAGTGCCTGACCTCACAAATGCTCTTCTGGATGAATGGGCAAAAATTCCCACAGACACACTCCAAAACCTTGTGGAAAACCTTCCGAAAAGAGTGGAAGCTGTTATAGCTGCAAAGGGGGGGACCAACTCCATATTAATGCCTATGGATTTAGAATGGGATGGCATAATTTTGATTTGATTTGATTTTATTTGATTTATTGGTTTGCACAAAAACACAACAATCAAGTACATAAATACATCTTTCACAAGGAAAGAGAGAAAAAAAGGATGTGCTGGGGAGGTAAGAAACCCGAGGAGGGCTTATAATGAAGCCTCACCATATCAGTAAATGTTAATCATGACAAAAAATAATAAATACAGAATACATAAATAAAAAAATAAAACAAACACACAAACCAAATAAAAGTAAAAAATTAAGATAAAGTAAAAGAGGAAGAAACAGCAGACGCATAGTTGCAATGCTGATGCCTAGCATCTAATTACCCACCTGAGCACACAATTTCTCTTTTCATTTCCTTTTAAAGCCCGGTAGGGAGGGTGAGCTGCCTAGTAGATGTAAATGGGCATTCCACAATAAAACACCTCTGTATTTCATAGAATGCTGCCCTCTTGTGGCGTGACAACGGGGAACATGCAAATGATTTGCTTGTCTTGTTGAATAAGAATGAAAATTGGAATTTTTGCAAACATATCGTTGGAAGTGGTCTGGTAGGATGTTGGAAGTGGTCTGGTAGGATGTAGCCTTGATATTTCGCCTTGTAAATGAAGATACATGTTAGCAGGATGTTAATATCAAAGATAGTTAGTATTTTAAGTTTACAAAATAGAGGTGAGGACGGGTCCCTGGGCATGAGGGTTTTACAGTGTTTATGGGAAAGTACAGGATTTGTGTCATCTGCAAATAAAATGGAGAAAATGGAACTTGATATGGTAGCAAGATCATTGATATAAATAAAAAATAATGGTGGACCAAGAATCAATCCTTGAACCACTCCACAAGACAGTACGGCTCTATTAGACTCCGTTTTTAACAGAGACAATTTGTTGTCTGTCAATCACATAATTTTTTATCCAGTTGAAGACGTTTCCTTGAAAACCCTGTATAGACAGTTTTGATAGTAATATATCATGGTTCACAGTGTGGAAAGCTTTCACGAGGTCTAGGAAGATTCCTATCATCTAATGCAGTGGAGGTTTTGTCAGTAAGTTCTAACAGAGCCATGTATGCAGAGTGGGTTTTGTGGAAGCCGTATTGATGGTTGTATAGTGTGTTATTTGAATTCATATGTTGGAGGATTCTTTTATAGACTAGTGTTTCAAGACTTTTTGAAAAACAGGGTAATATAGAAATTGGGTGGTAGTTGGTAAAAGAGCTTGACTCGTCTGATTTGAAAATGGGCATGACTTTTGCAACCTTAAGGTCACTGGGGACAAAACCAGTTTCTAAAGAGATCGAATAAATGAAGGTTAATGGATCAGTGATGGAGGATTTTACCTCTTTCACAAGGGTAGTTCTGACTTCACCATGTCCTGCCGCTGATGGTTTCAGCTTGTCAATGATGCTTAGTACCTCACAGGAGTCAGGACGGTCAAAGGTATTACATGAAGAAAAACAACCATCAGTATAATCAAGATGCTTAGTACCTCACTGGAGTCAGGACAATCAAATTATTACATGAAGAAAAACCACCATCAATATAATCAAGGTGCGTAGTACCTCACTGGAGTCAGGATGATCAAAGGTATTGCATGAAGAAAAACAACCATCAGTATAATCAAGATGCTTAGTACCTCACTGGAGTCAGGACGATCAAACTATTACATGAAGAAAAGCAACCATCAGTATAATCAAGATGCTTAGTACCTCACTGGAGTCAGGACAATCAAACTATTACATGAAGAAAAACAACCATCAGTATAATCAAGATGCTTAGTACCTCACTGGAGTCAGGATGATCAAAGGTATTACATGAAGAAATACAACCATCAGTATAATCAAGATGCTTAGTACCTCACTGGAGTCAGGACAATCAAACTATTACATGAAGAAAAACAACCATCAGTATAATCAAGATGCTTAGTACCTCACTGGAGTCAGGACGATCAAAGGTATTACATGAAGAAAAAACACTGTATAGTGTACATACATACATACATACATACATACATACATACATACATACAAATGTACCTACATAATACACACACACACACACACACACACATACATACACACATACGTGCATATATACAAATGTACGTATGTACTTACGTACGTACATACATACATACATACATACATACATACATACATACATACTTATATACATACATACACACATGCATACATACATACATACATACATACATACATACATACATACATACATACATACATACATACATACACACACACACACACACACATACATACACACATACGTGCATATATACAAATGTACGTACGTACTTACGTACATACATACATACATACATACTTATATACATACACACACACACACATACATACATACATACATACATACATACATACATACACACACACACACACACACACACACACACATACACACATACGTGCATATATACAAATGTACGTACGTACTTACGTACATACATACATACATAATTATATACATATATACATACATACATACATACATACATACATACATACACACATATGTATATATGTACGTGTGTATGTACGTACGTGCATACAGACATACATAAATACATACTTGCATACAAATATACATACATACAAATGTACATACATACATACATACATACATACATACATACATACATACATACATACAAATGTACATATGTACGTACATACATACTTACAAATATACATACTACATACAAATATACATACACACATACAAATATATGACATACATACAAATGTATGTACATACATACAAATGTACATACGTACGTACATGCATGCATGCATGCATGCATACAAATATGCGTACATACATGCATACATAGATACATACAAATGTACATATGTACATACAAACAAATGTACATACATACATACATACATACATACATACAAATGTACATACATACATACATACACACATACATACATAGTTGAGTGGGAGAGGAAGTAGGAAATTAAATGTATAACTCTGTTGTTCAAAGCATCCGTCTGCATCATGGACTGTTTTCATTATTGATTACTGTCTGTCTGTCCATCTTCTCTCTCCTCAGTATGGTTTCAATATGGTCATGTCTCACCCTCATGCTGTGAATGAGATCGCCCTCAGTCTCAATAACAGGAACCCAAGGTCAGTTAATGTAACACACGCACACGCACACACACACACACACACACACACACACACACACACACACACACACACAGCACACTACTACAGATTGGTCTACATAATTCCCATCTTAACTACCAAAACAGCTAACATCATAACTCAGGTGGACTCCCTGTCTGCTCTCTCTCTCTCTCTCTCTCTCTCTCTCTCTCTCTCTCTCTCTCTCT
Organism: Lampris megalopsis; assembly: GCA_022114975.2. Classification (NCBI taxonomy): domain Eukaryota; kingdom Metazoa; phylum Chordata; class Actinopteri; order Lampriformes; family Lampridae; genus Lampris; species Lampris megalopsis. The sequence goes on from JAJHIY020000708.1 coordinate 1,064,652, forward strand.
CTCTCTCTCTCTCTCTCTCTGTCTCTCTCTCGCTCTCTCTGTCAATTCAATTCAATATGTGCTTTATGGCATGACATACGTTTGTGTACATATTGCCAAAGCATGTAAAACAACAACAACACAACAATGATTACAATAATAACAGCAACAACAACAATGATTATGATATCAAACAACAACAGTAGCAATAGGTATCATCACCCACTGTCTCTCAGGTTGTGGCAGGAAAATATAAATCTTGCTGCAATGCTCGCCGCTGGCCCCCCTCCCAGGACCACCCGCAGCTTACCTGCATCCTCCATTTCCTGCTACTCTGGAATCACATGTTCCACCTCCTGGACAAAAGCCCGGCGCTGTTTTTTACATGTGTCACATTAAAGGAGGAAGTGCCCCTCTGGCTCCACCTCATCTGTCATGCACTGACCACATGTTCGATGCTCTTTTGGCAACCACGTCTTTTGTGTCTCCCCATTTCAATGGCCAGACTGTGGTCACTGAGCCTGTATTTGGTGAGGGTCTGTCGCTGCTTCCTGTCTCTGACAGTTAAGAGATGTTCTTCCATATCATAGTTTGTTTTTAGGGCCCGATGGACTTCTAGTTTGTTTTGAGTTTTGATTTGAGCGTTCCAATGTTTCAGATAATTGTTCTTGCTTTGTTTTATAGCTGATTTATCCTCATGTTGGTTTGTTTTATAGCTGATTTATCCTCATGTTTATTTGTTTTATAGCTGATTTATCCTCATGTTGGTTTGTTTTATAGTCTGATTTATCCTCATGTTGGTTTGTTTTATAGTCTGATTTATCCTCATGTTTGTTTGTTTTATAGCTGATTTATCCTCATGTTGATTTGTTTTATAGCTGGTTTATCCTCATGTTTGTTTGTTTTATAGCTGATTTATCCTCATGTTTGTTTGTTTTATAGCTGATTTATCCTCATGTTTGTTTGTTTTATAGCTGATTTATCCTCATGTTGGTTTGTTTTATAGCTGATTTATCCTCATGTTGGTTTGTTTTATAGCTGATTTATCCTCATGGTGGTTTGTTTTATAAGTGATTTATCCTCATGTTGGTTTGTTTTATAGCTGATTTATCCTCATGTTTGTTTGTTTTATCGTCTGATTTATCCTCATGTTGGTTTGTTTTATAGCTGATTTATCCTCATGTTGGTTTGTTTTATAGCTGATTTATCCTCATGTTTGTTTGGAATGCAGTGCTGGCCTAAGGTTGGTTGGTCTTAGTATTTGTTAAAGGGTTAGTGAGTCTCAGAACCAGCTGCTTCAGGGGACTTTTTTCGGGGTACAGTTCTTGGGTTTTCAGAGCTTTGAAGTGCAATGTATTTGTTGGGCTTGTATTTAAGTCCATCCAGAAATGCAGAGATCTTTTTTGTACATGTATCAATAATGGAAACCGGCCTAATTCTGCCCTACATGCGTTGTTGGGTGTTTTCCTTTGTATTTTCAGAATCATTCTACAGAATTCAGCATGTAGGGTTTCTGCTGCATGCTTGTCCCATCTAGTGTAGCTGGAAAGACTGAGTGGACCCCATACCTCACTTCCATATAGCGCAATGGGCAGAATTACACTATCAAACAGTTTGCACCAGATGTAGATTGGTTTTTCAATATTAAAGAATTTATTTTTAATTGCATATAGAGCTCTGCCAGCTTTTTGTTTTAGGTTATTCACTGCCCTACTGAAACTCCCCGATGCTGTAATAATTAGACCAAGGTACGTATACTGCATCGTATGCTCTGAGGTGATGCTACCTAGAGTCAACTGGTATCTATTTTCCTGACATCTGGGCTTCTTCTGGAAGATCATTACTTTTGTCTTTTTTGGATTTATTGCCAGGGCCCAGTGCTGGCAATAGTCCTCAAGCAGGTCTAGTAGTTGTTGTAGCCCACTTTTGGTTGGTGACAACTGCTTTATGCAGATGATCTACATCTGCATAAAGCAAAAACTTTACTTCCATGTCATACAGGGGGAGACCTGGGGCTGCAGACTGTTCCAGCTGTGCTGCCAGTTCATTAATATATATACTGAACAGTGTTGGGCTAAGTTCACAGCCCTGTCCCACCCCTCTATTCTGAGTGAAGAACTCAGTGTCTTTGTCTCCAAGCTTAACTGCACATTTGTTGTCCGAATACATTGACTTTATTATGTCATATACTTTACCCCCTACACCACTTTGTAAAAGTTTATAGTATAGTCCTTCATGCCAAATAGAGTCGAAAGCTTTTTTTGAAGTCAATAAAACAAGCAAATATTTTTCCATTTTTGGTTTGATTCACATTTTCATTTATGAGGGTGTGTAGGGTGTAAATATGGTCCGTAGTCCAGTGATTTGGGAGGAAGCCAGTTTGACCTTTGCTCAGGACATTGTGTTCGTTAAGGAGGGTTAGAATTCGATTGTTCAAAATGCTATTAAACACCTTCCCCAGACTACTGCTCACACAAATGCCTCTGAAATTATTAGGATCCAATTTGTCTCCATTTTTATGAATAGGCGTTATAAGCCCTTTGCTCCAGGTATCAGGAAAATATCCCGAACTTACAACGATGTTGAATAATTTGAGTACTGCCCTTTGCAGCTCAGGTGTGCTGTTTTTAAGCATCTCGCCTCTGGTGCTGTCAAGGCAACAAGCTTTATTGGGTTTTAAGGATTTGAGCTTCTGCTCCAATTCTTCTTGTGTTATTGGAAAATCCAGTGGGTTTTGGTTGTCTTTTATAGTGCGTTCGAGCAACTGTGATTTCTGTTTGATCGGATTGTAATTGGAATTTGAGTGTTCTTGTTGGATTTCCGAATAGATATGTTCAAAATGATTTTTCCAAATTTCTCCATTTTGGATACGCAGGTCTTGTGGATTTGTAGAGCTCAAATTATTCCACATTTCCCAGAATTGGTTTTGGTTCAGGGAATGTTCTATTTCCTGTAGGGTTCTATCTACATGGCTTTGTTTTTTCATTCTTAATGTGTGTTTATATAGTTTTAATTTTTCGCTATATTTCTTTCTTATATCCATATCTCGAGGTTGGTAGTGTTTCAGGTTTGACAGTTTACGCAGTTCCTTTCTTATATTTTTACAATCGTTGTCAAACCATTTTTCATTTTTAGGTTGTTTCTTTTTGTTGTTGTTGGTCCTTGGTAGGACCATATTTGCTGCCGTCTGAAAGATGTAATTGATTTCATTGACAGCTTGGTTGGTATTGTCCTTATTAGTTTCAAACGGTTTGTTAATGAAGTTAGTAATCATATTAAGTAATTTGGATGAGTGTAGGATATTGATACATTTTTCTGCACTGTCTGGAGCCCATCTGTAGGTCTTATTGATTTTGAACAGCTTGCTGGGCTCCTCTATAGGCATTTGAGTCAGGTTAATAGTTTTGAAGAAAATCATAATTTGGTTATGGTCAGAAAGAGGAGTTTGTTGTCTGACAGTGTATGCGTTGAAGGAGGTGGGGTCCATGTCAGTTATTGCATAGTCAACTACACTAGCTCCAAGACCTGAACAACATGTGAACCTTCCCAAAGAGTCTCCTCTGATCCTGCCGTTAAGCGTGTACAGTTGAGCAGTTAGCGATGTCCCCCGTGGTGCGGGAGATACGGGTTCGCGTCCTGGCTGCGGCGGTTCCTGCAGTTGCCCCCCCGAATTCGCTACATTGGTGTCAGAAGTGGGATACGCACGGACACGCTTCCCAAAGGAGGGGGGTAGTGTAACGTGGATGGATAAGTAGACACGTTAGCCCTTGGCTAACTGGTCGGACCCTTTAGTCAAGCGGTTAACGATGTCGCTTGCGGTGTGGGAGCCCCAGGTTTGCATCCTGGCTGTGGTGATTTGCGGGGACGCGAATCTCGAAGGAAGGGGGCAATGTAACGATCATGGATGAATAGGCTTGGTAGCCCTTGGCTAAGGGGTCGGACCCTTTAGTTGAGCAGTTAGCGATGTCTCCCGTGGTGTGGGAGATAAGGGTTCGTGTCCCAGCTGCGGCAGTTCCTGTGGTTGCCCCCCCAAATCCGCTACATTGGTTCTCTCTCTCTCTCTCTCTCTTTCAAATTCAAATTCAAATGTGCTTTATTGGCATGACAACATTCTCGTATTGCCAAAGCATTAATAACATACAATACACAATATTTAATGTCATAACAAACAATACAAACAAGATAAGACAAAACAAACAAACACACAAACAGACAGACATGTATTAATGAAGTGATTTTAGTCCCTCACTGTGCCTCACTTTGTGGCAGCTGCTACACACTTTGCTGCCACCATGAACCTTGGGCTGTCTCACCTAATACGTAGGGGGCTGCCTGGGCAGAGTCAACATGTATTTGTGTTTGTGTTATTTGTGTGAACTTGGGGTGGTATTCTCTTCTTATATGTTTGTGTTTGTCACATGTGGTCAAGAAGTGGAGCTGTGTCTGCACCACTCCTTGACCACAATGAGACACAGCCCCTCTCTCTCTCTCTCTCTCTCTCTCTCTCCCTCCCTGTACCTATCTGGTCTCTCTCTCTGTCTCTCACTCTCGCTCGCTCTCTCTCTCTCTCTCAATTCAATTCAATTCAATATGTGCTTTATTGGCATGACATACGTTTGTGTACATATTGCCAAAGCATGTAAAACAACAACAACTCAACATAACAATGATTATAATAATAACAGCAACTCTCTCTCTCTCTTGCTCTCTCTCTCCCTGTACCTATCTGGTCTCTCTCTCTGTCTTTCTCTCTCTCTCTCGCTCTCTTTCTCTCTCTCTCTCTCCCTGTACCTATCTGGTCTCTTTCTCTCTCCCTCTCTTTCTCTCTCTCTCTCTCTCTCTCGCTCTCTCTCTCCTTGTACCTATCTGGTCTCTCTCTCACTATCTCTCTCAGTTCAGGTGGCTTTATTGGCATGAAAGGTTGTTCTCGTGTGTGTCCAAAGCTTTTGATACATTAAAATGTGCGTACACTGAAAAACAAAGTAGAAATAACAATAAGTGGTGATAATTAACATTAAAGATCTGCACAGTAAATGAACATTAACACACTAACAGATGGATTTGTATGTGTGCGTGTGTGTGTGTGTAAATACTATAACATTAATATTAGTTACATTTATAATAAAAATAAAGTATATATATATGTATATATATATACACATACATACATACATACACACAGTGTAACATTAGTACAGTAATCGGTGTATGTGTGTCTTGTGTCTGTGTGTGTATATGGGTTTACCATGTTTTTCTATCCTAATGGGGACCAAATGTCCCCATTAGGATAGAAAAACCAGAAACCACCTACCATGTGGGGCCATTTTATGGGGCCCCACAAGGAAAAGGGTCTGTTTTAGGGTTAAGACTTGGTTTTAGGGTTATGGTTAGAATTAGGGTTAGGTTAAGGTTAGGGTAAGGGTTAGGGTTAGGCATGTAGTTTGTGTGGTTAAGGTTAGGGTTAAGGGCTAGGAAATGAATGTAGTCAATGGGGGGCCCCACAAGTATAGATTTGTGTGTTTGTGTGTGTGTGTGAGTGTGTGTGTGTGTGTGTAAGTAATATTATAATATTAACATTAGTGACATTTATAATAATAATACAAATAAAATAATGAATGATACACTATGTATATGTAGATATATATGTATGTGTATGTGTATGTATATATATAGTATAACATCAGTACAGTAATAGATGTATGTGTGTGTTTGTGTGTGTGTGTGTGTGTGTGTGTGAGTAAATAGGTGTGTTGTGGTGTTGTGGTTGTGTTCCATCACTCACTGTCCCTCAGACTGCAGCAGGCAGAAAGGAACTGTGCCGCAAGTGTAGCGCACTCTGCTCTTTCCCCCAAGAGTAGTTTGAGTGTTTCTGCATCAGGAAGGTGGAGTAAAATTGGGCAGAAGTGGTTGAATTGAGGGAAGTAGATTTTTCTGATGTGTATCTATTGTTCACATGTGGTTGTGAGGTGCAGCTCTGTCTCCACCTCCCTCAGAGAGCAGTGTTGACACAGCCGATCATCAACAGGTAGCCACCATTTTCAATGGCCAGGCTGTGCTCACTGAGTCTGTACTTTGTCAAGGTGGTTCTCAATGTTGTGTCAGTTAGCTTGGTCAAATAATATGCCAGTGTGTACTGTATGTTTAGGGCCAGATAGCACTGCATGTTGCTCTGTGTTTGTGTTTAAGTGTTCCAGTAGGTGATGTCATGTTGTTTTTGATGTGTTATCATTTGGTTGACTCTAAGTGGTTTTGTATCAGTGTGTTGGTCTTGAGGCTGTGGGTGGCAGTATTGTTTAAATGTGTTATCATTTGGTTGACTCTAAGTGGTTTTGTATCAGTGTGTTGGTCTTGAGGCTGTGGGTTGTCAGTGTTGTTGAGTGAACTAAGTCTTGAGGCTGTGGTTTGCCAGTGTTGTTGAGTGAACTAAGTATTGAGGCTGTGGGTTGTTTGTATTGTTGAGTGACCTAAGTCTTGAAGCTGTGGGTTGTCAGTATTGTTGAGTGAACTAAGTCTTGAGGCTGTGGGTTGTCAGTATTGTTGAGTGACCTAAGTCTTGAGGCTGTGGGTTGTCAGTATTGTTGAGTGAACTAAGTCTTGAGGCTGTGGGTTGTCAGTATTGTTGAGTGAACTAAGACTTCAGGCTGTGGGTTGTCAGTATTGTTGAGTGAACTAAGTCTTGAGGCTGTGGGCGGTCAGTATTGTTGAGTGAACTAAGTCTTGAGGATGTGGGTTGTCAGTATTGTTGAGTGAACTAAGTCTTGAGGCTGTGGGTTGTCAGTATTGTTGAGTGAACTAAGTCTTGAGGCTGTGGGTTGCCAGTGTTGTTGAGTGAACTAAGTCTTGAGGCTGTGGGTTGTCAGTATTGTTGAGTGAACTAAGTCTTGAGGATGTGGGTTGTCAGTATTGTTGAGTGAACTAAGTCTTGAGGCTGTGGGTTGTCTGTATTGTTGACTGAACTAAACATCAGGACCAGCTGGCAGAGGGGACTCTTCTTTGCTCATAGCTGTTCCAGCAGATTCAAGTTCTGCTGTAGCCCTTGGACAGTGGGCAACACCAGGACCTGGTCATCTGCGTAGAGCAGGAGTTTGATTTCTGTGTCATAGAGGATAAAACCAGGTGCTGCAGATTGCTCCAACTTAGTGGCCAGTTCATTAACATATATGTTCAATGGAGTTGGGCTTAAGTTGCAACCTTGTCTTACCCCGCGTCTCTGGGTGAATTAATGTGTTCTCTTGTGGCCAATTTTGATGCTGCATTTATTGTCTGTATACATTGATTTAATTATGTTGTATGTTTTACCCCCTACACCACTTTCAATAACTTTATAAAAAAAGACCTTCGTGCCATATTGAATCAAAAGCCTTTTGGATATCTATACAGCAGGCATATATGTTTTCATTTTTTTGGTTAACATGTACGTTTGTCAGTTAGGGTGTGTAGGGTGTAAATGTGGTCCGACGTTCTGCAGTTTGGAAGGAGTCCAATTTGACTTTTACTCAAGACATTGTGTTGAGTAAGGAAGTCTATAAGTCGTGCATTAATAATGCTACAAAGAACCTTCCCCAGTTTACTGTTCACACAAATGCCTCGCTAGTTGTTGGGGTGGAATTTATCACCTTTTTTATAAATGGGGGTAATGAGTCCATGATTCCAGATATCAGGGAAGAAACCTACACTCAGAACCAAATTAAACAATCTGAGGAGAGCCAAGTGGACTGTTTTACTGCAGTGTTTCAGCATGTCATGTAGGACAGCACCAGGCCCGCTGGATTTATTTGGTTTGAGAGTGTGAAGTCTTTCCTTCAGCTCCTGCTCAGTTATGGCAGAGTCCAGTGGGTTCTGATTCTCTTTTATAGCCAATTCAAGTTCATGTCATTTTCTTGGATATGATTTTGATCAGAATTTGTACTTAATGGTATTGTTTTGTACAACGTTTTAAAATGGTTAATCCATATGTCTGCACTTTGTGTGGCCAGTTCTTCTGGTTTGTCTTTACTGAGTTTTTTAGTTTTCCCAGAAATTGTTTGTGTTTATGGACTCTTCAGTTAATGTCCGTTTTTTGCGGGTATATTGTGCCTTTTTGGTTCTGAGTATATGCTTGTGTTGCTTTAGAGTTTCACAGTAATGAAGGCGTAAATCCACATTGTTTGGATCTCTATGTTTTGATTTGATAACTTTTTCAGTTCTTTTCTCATAATTTTACAGTCCAAGTCAAACCAGTCGTCCTCTTGGTGTTGTGGTTTGTTTGTTGATTGTTGGAGTTGAGCTGTTTTTGCAGTTTTTCCAAATATGTAATGAATATGTTTCACCGCCAGACTGATGCCTTCCTTACTGTGAATGTGGTCATGTCCAGAAAGCTGTTTAATAGTGTTTGGATGTTTTGACTGCTGGTTGCTTTCTGGAACTCTTCTGTGCTGTTTTGGGCCCGTCTGTATGATGTAGGAAGGTTGAACAGCTTGCTGGGCTGTGTGTGGTGAGGTTAGTGTCTGTCTTTTTGAAGAACAGGGTAATTTGTCTCTGATCAGACAGAGGGGTCAGTGCTTTAACAGTGAATGCTCTGAAAGAGGAAGAGTAGGTCTGTGACCATGTAGTCAACAGTACTACTGCCAAGAGGAGAGCAATAGGTGTTTCTTCCCAGAGTCCCCTCGTAACCTACCACTGACAGTGTACAGACCCAGGCTTCGACAGAGCTGCAGGAGGTCCTTCCCGTTCTTGTTTACCTGTGGGTCAGAGCTGTTTCTAGGGAGATTAGTGACATTTTTAATTTAATTGTGACCCATTATGTGACTATTACCTTTGTCAGTATTGAAATCGGGTAAGGAGCCTGTTCGAGCATTCATAGCTCAACATGTCATCACGTCCCCCTTAGCCTGGAACCTGCAGATCTCATCATGGAGGTTAGAGAAGATGTCCTCATCAAAGTATGGGGAATCACTTGGATGAATGTAGATTGCACAGAGGAATGTGTCTTTTTGTGCGTTTGTTTTCTCTTTCTTGATTTTCAGCCAGATGTGTGATTTCTGCATTTTAATTTTTGTTATAAAATTTGTAAGCTCTGCCTTATGCCAAATTATGGTTCCTCCTGAATCTCTTGCCTGTTTAATTGAGGGGTGTTTGGTGGATGATATTATGATTTCTTTGTCGTCTGGGGGACAGTGAGTGATGGAGTCTGGTTTACACCAAGTCTCCTGAAGGATAATGATGTCTATATTGTCCATGTTAGTTTTGAACTCCAGGGTCTTACTTTTACACCCAAATATGGATGATTTAATTCCCTGGATATGCCATAGTGCAATAGATAGTGCATTCATGAGTGTAAAATCAATTTAAGAACAAAAACCAAAACCAAATTAACCATTTTAAAACTGAGATAAACAGTGTCAAAGACAGGTATTTGATAGGAACTAGGATATTTAAGCTTATAGTTCAGCATTTATAGCAGACTGCGTGCACTCACTATGCTTAGCCCATCAACCTGGTGCATATGAGGCTGAGCAGCTGTTTGCTCTCTCCCATGTCCGTGTTGCTGGCTCTGGCTGTTCCCTTCAATGCTGCGGCATAGCTGTACTGCTCCTGCTGCTGAGCTGGACTCTGCTGCTGGGGGGCTGGGCCGGGCCAGAGGGATCTTAGCGGGGGGTACACATGTCCTCCTGGTGGCGCTCTGGATCTGGGGCGGCTGTGCTGCAAGAGGGCTGGGCCGGGCTGGAGGGGTCTCAACTGAGGGTACACATGTCCTCCTGGTGGCGCTCTGGATCTGGGGCGGCTGTGCTGCTGGAGGGCTGGTCCAGGCTGGAGGGGTCTCAATGGAGGGTACACATGTCCTCCTGGTGGCGCTCTGGATCTGGGGGGGCTGTACTGCTGGAGGGCTGGGCCAGGCCAGAGGGATCTCAGCGGGGGATTCACATGTCCTACTGGCGGTGCTCTGGGTCTGGGGGGGCTGTGCTGCTGGAGGTGTGGTGGTTGCTGCATGATGCAGTCTCTCGGGGGTATGAGATGTAAAGGTCATCTGGGTGAAGGCTGGAGCATCATCTGCTAATCTGAGGGGGGCCGTCTGGGCAGCGTCCAAAGGCAACGTCCTTCAGCTCTCTCTCTCTCTCTCTCTCGCTCTCTGTCTGTCTGTCTGTCTGTCTGTCTGTCTCTGTCTGTCTGTCAGTCCGTCTCTGTCTCTGTCTCTCTCTCTGTCTGTCTCTCTCACACTCTCTCTCTCTCTCATAATGCTAGCGGGACAGTATGGCCATTGTTGGAGGTGAGACTTTCTCGCTCTCTCTCGCATTGGCGTGGAGTTTGAATTGTTTGCTGTATTTTTTTCCGGATGTTCTACAGTATTCTTCCGTTGTCCTGTGTGCATGATCAGGTAAACTTTATTACTACGTGTACCGAGTGTTCAGTTGTTTTGTCCGGTTGTTTTCAGAAAGAATGGCATCCTCCGAGACGCCACTTCTGTCCATCCGTCATGGGATCTGGATAGTCCCACCGGAGCCCAGCGTGATGGTGGAGGAGGTTTTGTTGGCCGTTGGAGAGCACGTTGGTCATGGTCTACTGTTTGCTTCCAGGATGAACAAGGTTGTGGTGGTGTTTTGAAGGAGGAGCGTCATATTAGTGAGATGATGGAGAGGGGTGTAGTTATCAGGGATATCTATACTACTGTTTCTCCATTGTCGGTTCCCTCTACCAGAATCACAATGTCGGGAGTTCTGCCATTTATCCCCAGCGAGCTGTTGTAAAATGAGCTGTGGAGGTCTGGTAAATTTGTCAGTGGTTTCACAACTGTCCATCTCAGATGTACAGATCCGAAGGTAGAACATGTTCAGTCACTCAGGAGACAAGTATTTATGTCTCTGGACTCTCCAACACAGAGTTTGGAGGATTCCTTTAGAGTTAAACTCGGTAATGGCTCGTACATGGTGTATTCTAGTTCGGGGCAGGTGAAATGTTTTGAGTGTGGTGATGTCGGCTATAAGCGCTTCGCACGTCCGCAGAGACAGCAAGCGGAGAAAGAAACTGCAGAGGCTAACATCCTGCCCCCTGATCGTGTCTCCGAGGCGGGGAGACGAGAACAGAGTCAGTCGGAGGAACAGCCTGCTCCACCGGTTGTAGATGAGGAAATAGGCTCTCGGCCAATGACCTCGGAGCCGGGGGCAGAGCTTGCAGAGACACTCGCAGCTGAACAGGCAGCTGCATCCAGCAGCTTGGCAGGGACTGAGGATGTGCTCAGTGGTAAGGGACACAGTGTGAAGGGTGGAGGTAGGCCTACTGAAGAGAACACAGAGTGTGGAGGACAGTCCCTGTAGCCAGGTGACAGGTGAGGCTGAGGACTTGGATTATGAATCAGAGTCTGATGGTGTGTCAGCTGGTGAAACATCAAACCACAGCACAGATCTATATTCTCTGGAGGACACAAATGATTTTTTGATGAAACTTTTGGGAAGTCAGTAAAAGTAAAAGATTATTTTAATGATACAGAGAAGTTCATTAGGACTGTTGGTCATCTGCAGAAATGGGCTGGTGTTGAGCTGCTTGATGAAAAAAAAAAACGTTTTCGACATAAGAAACGCATCACAGCCTTGAGAAAGGCAGCTAAGGGGAAAACTGTAAGAAGGAAAAAGTTGTGAAATAAATTATGATCCTGCATCACAGGGTGCTTTACTCTTTTCTGGTTCATGCTGGTCTGTTTCTGTCTCTGTCTTCTTCTCTGTTCTACCCATCTCGTACAGGGGCTCAGAGTTGGATCTCTTAACATTAATGGTGGGAGGGACAGATTTAAGAGGGCTTTAGTGGCTGAGGTTGTGAAGCAGAAAAAGCTAGATGTGTTTTTTCTGCGGGAAACTCATAGTGACCAAACTAATGAGATAGATTGGGGTGGTGGTGGGAGGGGTCATATGCACTCAGCCATGGCACCAACTTTAGTGGAGGAGTAGCAGTGTTACTAACTAAAAGGTCTAATCCAAGAATTGTGTCATCTGTGGAGTTAGTTAAGGGGAGGTGTCTGATTGTAAGGATAGAAACTGAAGGGTGCCCTTTCTGCTTGCTCAATGTCTATGCCCCTATTCAGGGAGCTGACAGATTAACCTTTCTCAGTGTTTTGAGGGATGAGCTGCAGAAGTTGATCAGGAGCAGCTATTCATAGGTGGGGACTGGAACTACACCATTGATTTCACCATGGACAGGACAAGTGAGGAACCACACATTCAGTCACCTGGTAGCATAGGCAGAATAGTTCCTTTATCAGATTTACTAGATGCATGGAGGTTGAAACACCCCACTGTTAGACAGTACTTATGGGTCAGGGTGAGCACTACCATGGTGAATGCAGCCAGGTTAAATAGATTCTACATTTCAAAGTCACTGGCATCCAGCCTAGTTAGTAGCTCCATTACTCCAGTTGGCTCTACTGATCACCATCTCATCACAGTAGATTTGATCATTTCTCCTGAGCAAAAAGTTTGGTCATGTTGGCATTTCAACAACAAGTTGTTGCAGGATAGCATTTTCTGTCAGAGCTTTGAACAATCTTGGGACTGCTGGCAAAGTAAAAAAGCTGATTTTGATTTGCTGAGGCAATGGTTGGAAGAAGGTAAGGCACAGATTTGTGTCTTCTGTCAGCAATATACATCTCAGTCCTCTGCTAGTATTAAAGTAGCAGTCCAGGAGCGGGAGGACAAAATTAAGAACATTGAGTGTGTTCTGAATAATCCAGACATTGCTACCAATGGCCTGCTGCAAGAAAAAGACTGGAGCTCAGGAATTTCATGCAGGAGAGAGTGAAAGGAGCCCTCGTTACTTTCGAATGAACACTTTAAATCTCTATTGGGTAAGGCAGATCAAAATGACATCAACACAAGTGATCCTTTCTTCAACCATAAAGTGGTAGAAAATCTACCAATCAGAACAGACCAATTTGATATGGAAGAGCTGGGAAAGTGTTTAAACAAACTTAGTAAAATGAAGACTCCAGGCCCAGACCAGATTCCAGCCATCATCTGGAAAAACCCACTTTTCCACGAGCAGTTACTCAAATTTTGCAGTGAAACGAAAATGGGTAATAAACCAAAAGGCTTCTCAGTTTCTTATATTCTCCCTCTGCCAAAGAAAGGAGACCTTTCTATTCCGTCAAACTGTAGAGGTATCACACTATCTGCAGTAGCTTCAAAAATATACAACTCAATGCTTCTGAACAGAATAACAGTTCATATCGATCGTATTCTAAGACTACACCTCAGATCCTGGCTCTAAGAATTATTGAAGAGTTTAGAATATGCAAGAGAAAAGCAACCATTATTTCTGTCGATTTTTGCAAAGCATTTGACAGTATAAACCAGAAAGTAATGCTGCACAGTCTTCTAAACTACTGAATTCCATCAGAAATCGTTCATGAAATTGCCATTATGTATGAAAATGCTTCCAGCTACGTGCAAACTGCAGACGGTCTCCAGACTACTGTTGGAATACTGCAAGGGGACACTCTTGCACCTTACCTCTTTGTTGTAGTCGTCGATTACATCCTGTGACAATCAGTTGATACAAAGAAGAGCAGTGGCCTGGATGTTCAGCCAAGTAAGACTGTCAGAAACCCAAGCAAGTTTCTCACAGACCTCGACTATGCTGATGACATAGCTCTAACAGCATCACTTCTTCAAGGAGCCCAAGAGCTATTAACCTGTCTTGGAAAAGCTTCAGTTAAAGTTGGTCTCAGTATTATTTCCAAAAAGACCATGTACGTGTCAATCAATGAGGACACAATACGCAAACCAATCACGCCCGGTAATGGAACACCGCTCAACGAGGTCCCTGACTTCAAATATCGCCGATCTTTTGTTGTCGACAGGAAGAAATATTTAATGTCAAGGAAAGGACAAGCCTGGAATGCCTGTAATAAATTACATCATATATGGAAGTCTGACATCTCTGACAAGACAAAACTAGCATTCTTCAGAGCATGTGTTGAAAGTATCCTACTTTATGGGTCGGAGACATGGACAATGAAAACAAATCTTCAGGCGACTTGATGGAACATGCATGCGCCTCCTTATGAGAGTTAAGAACATCTCCTGGTGGGAGCACAAAACCAAAGCTGAACTCCACGGTTATACACCATCTATCTCAACCACAGTTGCACAGAGGACAGCACGTTTTGCAGAATTTTAAAATCGATTCTAGTTTTGACGGGGAGCCGATGCAGAGATGTAAGAACAGGTGTAATGTGCTCATACTTTTTAGCTCTGGTGAGAACACGTGCTGCCACATTTTGAATTAACTGTAGTTGGAGCACAACTGATTTTTGGAGGCTGGTGTATAGTCCATGACAGTAGTATAGTCTACTTGTTATAAATGCATGGATTAATTTATCACAGTCTGATTTTGATAGAAAGCCTCTTAGTTTTGAAATGTTTTAAGATGGTAGAAGGCTGATCTTGTGAGATGACTTATGTGGCTCTTAAACTTCAGATCACTGTCCATGATTACACCCAGATTTCTAGCTTCACTTTTACACTCCAGAGACAGAGAGCTGAGATGAGCTGCAGTTGTCTCTGTCTCTCAGTCTTTGCACCAAAAACAAGTATTTATGTCTTGTCTTTGTTCAGTTGTAAAAAGTTCTCTGACATCCATAGATTAATATCGTCAATACACTGGGTTAGGGAACGTATGGGATCTAGGTCATCAGGAGCTCGGGATATGTACAGTCGTGAATCATCTGCATAATTATGGTAATTTATTTTGTGTTTCTGTATAACTTGTGCGAGTGGGAGCATATAGAGATTAAATAGTAATGGTCCAGGAATCGAACATTGGGGTACCCCACACATTATACCCACTTTGTCTGAGGAAAAGTCTTCAATAGATACAAAGAACTGCCTGTCCTGTAGGTCTGTTCTAAACCGGTTGAGAACCGGGTCAGAGAAGCCGATCCATTTTTCTAATCTCTCTAGCAACATGTCATGATCAATGGTGTCGAAGGTGGCACTGAGATCCAGGGGCACAAGAACAGATCATTTTTTGGAATCTGTGTTCATATGCAGATCATTCACAACTTTGATAAGTGCTGTTGCTGTGCTATGGTGAGATCAAAAGCCTGATTGATAAATGGCTAAATGTTTTTTCAAGTATTTTGCTGAGGAATGGTAAGTTGGAGATGGGCCTGTAGTTGGCAATAGCTGTCGCATCAAGGTTGCTGTTCTTCAGAAGTGGTTTAACGACAGCTGTCTTAAGTTCTGCATGAAATATACCTGCCTGAAGAGAGTCGTTAAAAGTTCCAAGACATCATATGCTAAGCAGTTAAAAACATTTTTTAAAAATTTGGTAGGGAGAGAATCCAAGCAGCAGGTGGAGGACCTGAGCTGCTCAACCATATTGTCTAGACTTTTATTAGAGTGTCAGTGAGACATGGCGCCAGTGATATTTCTTGAGAACTGGAGGGTAGGTTCATTACTGGATCTTGAGGCACTAATGTTCTGTCTAATGGCAATAATTTTGTTATTGAAGAATGTAACGAATTGCTCACATTTTTCAGTGGACAGCATCTCTGATGGGTTTGGAGATGGTGGATTAATAAGTTGATCAATAGTAGAGAAAAGCATTTTACTACTGTTGATTTTTTCCATTCATGATTTTAGAGAAAAAAGACGATCTGGCCTGTTTAATTTCTTTGCTGTACTTGTTCAGTCTATCCTTGTAAATGTCATGGTGAACCTGAAGTTTAGTCTTTCCCCACTGTCCTTCTGCCTGGCAACACTCTCTCTTAAGCTGCCTAACAACCACTCCATTTCTCAAGGGGGCTTTTGGTTTTTCAATGTTTTTAGTTTTAACAGGTGCAATGTTGTTAAAGATATTTTGTATTTTTAAGTTGAAGTTGTTTACAAGATCCTCAGTTTGTGATGCCATGAAGGGTGACAACTCATTTACAGTTTTCTTAAAGGTTTCAGTTGTATTATTGTCAATGAAGCATTTTTTTTATCATTCGTGTGCTCTTCTGTTGTACAGGAAAAGCAGATACATCAAAAAATATACAACAGTGATCTGAAATCGCAGCATCCATGACACAGGGTACAGTAATATTAAGTCCTTTTGATATTACTAAGTCTAGAGTAAGCCCCTTAATATGGGTGTCTCCAGAAACATGCTGAGTGAGGGTAAATGCCTCCAGTAAGTGAATTAGGTTTCTAGCACTGGGGTCTGTTTGATTGTGAACATGAACATTAAAATCACCTAAGATGATGAAGTAATCATACTCAGTGGAAACCACAGACAGTAGCTCTGAAAATTCATCAAGAAAGCCATGTTTAGATTTTGGTGGTCGATAGACAGTAATTATTAAAATCATAGCATTACAATGTATAGAAAAACCAAGGTATTCAAAAGACTTGAATTTCCCGAGGGGGATTTCCTTGCAGCTATAGGAATCAGAGAAGACAGCAGCTATTCCACCGCCTCTCTCATCAGATCTGGTGGTATGGATGAATTTGAAGCCAGGAGGTGCAGACAGGTAAAGTACAACAAGACAGTCAGGCGGGTGAAGGAGGACAAAAGGAGGCAGGTGAGGGACAGGAGGCTGCAAAACAGAAAGAAAACTGTCTAAGTGAAAGACCTGGAGGATGTAGTGGGAGTAGTGTTGTCACGATACCAACATTTTTGTTTCAATACCGTCACCAAGTCGTGAATTTTGATACTTTTTTTAAAAAAAGGGGGAACACTCTCAGATTGTGTTTTGTTTCCAACGTGGAAAACACAAACTTTTAGAACAATGAGAACAATAAAATAAAGCAATGGCATTTAATGTAAAATGACAATAATCTGGGTTAACTAAAATAGCAGCATAATCTCAAACTGTTGAGTTACCTCTAACCTATCCTAAATCTTGGCTGTGTAATTTTTTTTTTTCTTGGTCAAGAAAAGTATTGTCAACTCGGCAATTGAGCTTTATCTTAATTCTGAACATCTTTTCTTTGTCACAATTCAAAATAGATTTCATCCATTATCCAAACTGCTTATCCTTACTCAGGATCGCAGGGATGCTGGAGCCTATCCCAGCAGTCACTGGGCGGCAGGCGGGGAGACACCCTGGACAGGCTACCAGGCCATAGATTTGTATCTATTAAAACAATAAGAAATTACATTCAACACAATGAGATCTATGACAAAAATTAGAACATTAATAGCCCAACAAATATAGCAACATAAGTGGCTTGAATAGTATTCTGTCACTACTCAGCCTAAATCACAGTCCTAGGGTGGCTGGCTGTTTTTCATTTGTTACTCAGGCCCTTTGCCTTGTTTAGATTTTTGGCCAAGAAAACAAGGGTGTCTACATTTTCTTCACTCAGGAAACTTCCACACTCAAGAAAGTCCTTGAGGGGAGGTCCTACCTTTTGCCCAGGTTGTGTGCAAGGTTTCTGAACCCAGCTCTCTCAACTAAATATAGTGTCACTTGGTCCATACAGATGAACTGTGCCGCTGCCCTATTGAGCCTTTTAGAAACTTTGGACTCCTTTGAGTACTTTATATGCTGCTCAAAAACAACTTGGATGGTAGGTTGCTTCTGAGTAGGCAAAGTCACTCTCTGAGCCAGAGGCACTAGACTTATGTAGTTGGAAAAAAATGGGTTAGAAAATTTATGGTGATGAATTTGTTGTAGCAGAGGGCCTAATTAGTTGGTGAGATAACATACCTAGAAAAAAATTTGATGAGGTCATGGAAGGAGGAAAGGATTCCAGTGGAGTTTTATAGAGTTCAGGAGGAAGATGTGTGAAGATCTTTTAATAGTTTATAATGAGAGTTTTAAAGACATGGTGCTACTGCTAAGCTGCAGGAAAGTGATAATAACTGTCTTACCAAAGAAAGCAGATCTATAAGAGATCAAAAACTGGCATCCTGTGTCTCTTCTCTGTACGGACTATAAAATCCTGTCCAAAGCACTGGCCAACAGACTAAGAGAGGTGATTGACTCAGTAGTTTAGTAAGATCAGACATAGTGTGTACCTGGTAGGTCTATTCTGCACAATGTCCTTAATTTCAGATATCGTCGACATCTCTAGTTCTTTGGGCTTTGAAACTAGTCCCATTTCTCTAGACCAAGAAAAAGCTTTTGACCAGGTTGAACACCTTTACCTTTGGAAGACTTTGGACAATTTTAATGCCAGCCCAGGCCTTATAGCTATGATCAAGGTTTATACCAGGACATTGAGAGTGTACTGAAAATAAATGAAGGTCTAAGTGCCCCTTATAAAGTGTGTGTGTGTGTGTGTGTGTGTGTGTGTGTGTGTGGGGGGGGGGGGGGGGTTAGACAGGGCTGTTCACTCTCAGGGATGTGGTATTCATTGTCTGTTGAACCCATGTTATGTAAAGTAAGGGGTAGCATTATTGAAGGTCTGTTTTTAAAGGATCTCAACAAAACATTTTATCATCTTATGCAGATGATATCATTGTTTTTGTCAAAAACCTTGGCGAGATCAGAAAACTGGAGAGAATAGTTAAAAAGTTTTTGGAACCATATCAGCTGCAAAGGTCAACTGGAAAAAAAGTGAAGCACTGGCAGTGGGGAGTTCGGGGGGGGGTCTGCCCAGTCTACCAGGGGGGTTGACATGGAGGAAAGATGGTTTAAAATATCTTGGAGTGTACCTTGGCAATGAGACCATAGTCAGAAGAACTGTGAGGGTATGGTAGCGAGAGTAGATGGAATGTTAAATAAATGTAAATGGCTGAAGCCACAAATGTCCTTTAGAGGCAGGGCACTAGTCATTAACAACCTGATAGCTTCTGCTCTGCAGCATAGGTTGGCCTGCAAGGAGCCACCTAAAGGTCTAACACCAAAAAATACAAGCAATCTTAGTGGGGTTTTTTCTGGGACAAGTTACATTGGGTCCCCCAGAGTGTGTTGTTCTTACCAAAAGAGGAGGGGGGCAAGGTCTAATACACATGTAAAATAGAATAGAGAATAGCTACATTCAGATTACAGTTTGTACAGAGCTATCTTACAGGTCTAAAAGATGTTCTTTTGGAGACATGTGACAAGCAGCATCTTCAGAACGACAGCTGGTCTGGGTTTAAACACTGCATTGTTTTTGATAGATTTTTTTTTAAAACTATGTGAATTACCTCCTTTTTATAAAGCACTTTTTAAGACATGGAATTTATTTAAATAAATTCCATGTAAGAAGAGCCTCTCATTAATGGGGCCAGAATGGATGTTCAAGACAGCACAACACCGGGTCTCACCAGCATACTATGCCCCACTGGAGTGGTCACTCTGAGGAGAGTAGTGGATATAGCTGGTCCTGGACTGACCGACACCCAGGCTGTGGCTTCTCTTCTCTGGCAGAGATCTATTTGACAGACCAGGAACATTTTAAATATGTGGTTTGAGAGACTGATGGAAGAGGAGGTGAAGATGCTGCAGGAGTACAGTGGTGGAGTGGACACTCCAATTAAAATGATCCATTTCCAGAGCTGGGCTTTTTTTTTGCTTTTTTTTTTTTTTTTTCAAATCTGGGTGGATTCTCAGGACCCTTATTAAATGTGATTGACTGTAAATATGTGAATATGTACACAATTAAAGGAAAAACCGTATACTTGTTGCGTGAAAGCTCTGAACAAATGTAAACTGGGTGGGAGAGTTGACACAGTGTGAAGACAAGAACTAGATGTGGGCAGTAGTGTGAAACCAGTATGGAGGGTTGAAAAACCACCTCTAAAGAAAAAGACTGGTGATTTACAGTGGAGGAATGGACATGGTGCCATTGCAGTAAATAGTTTTAGCTCTGTGATCAACACCACAGTTTCAAGTGAATGTCCATTTTGTGGAGAATTAGAGACTGTTTTTCATTGTTTTTACTGATGCAAAAGGCTAACCTTTTTAATGCACTGAAGAATGTTTTTAGATAGTTTGGTGAGAGATGGTCGAAGACTTTCCTCATTTTGGAAGTTGGCTACAAAAATCTGACACGTCTAAGTGGCAACTACTAAATCTGATAGTAGGGGAGGCCAAACTGTCAATCTACAGTAGCAGGAAGAACAGAGTGGAAAACAGGACAGGGCAGGAAGTACTTCCCTTTTTCATCTCAGTGGTCAAAGCCAGTCTGGGTTGATTTTTAATTTTTTTAAAGGAATGGGTGATTTTATCAAAAGGTAGGTGATGAAATTGTTGTTCTATTTGTTGTACAGTACTTTTTTTGTCATGGTGTGGCAAAGCCTGGCCCGAGTGGCTAAACTGTGGGAGGCAGACTCAAGACTTTTTATATAATACAATTGTTTACAGGGCGTAGCGATATGTAAAGTGGAAGAATGAACAAAGCAAACAAACAAATTACTGTTAACTGACCAAAACTCAACTCACAACAATTGAGCTTGAACTAACATCTCGTGCACATGTCTACACCC